>JAKWBO010000120.1:60000-65000 GCA_034336685.1 Luscinia luscinia
GTCCGTCCCCGCCGGAGGCCGGGGACGGCCGGGCCGGCCTCCGAGCCTCGCCTGCCATCGCGCGCCGGCGCCGCCGAACGCCGGTCGCCGGCGCTCACGCCTCCCACTCGGCGGGGCGTGAGCGAGGCTTGGCGGCCGGCCGCGTCCCCGCGCCGGCGGGCGGCCCGAGCCGCGGCGGTCCTTCGGGCGCAGCGCCGGGCTACTGAGGGAAACCCCGGGCCTCGAGACGGACGGCCGCGGCGGTGGCAGCGACGCCGGGCGCCCCGCCTCGTGGACGCCCCCGAAGGTGGCAGCGGGGAGGCACGGCGGGCCATGCAGGTCGTTTCGCCCCAGGGTCAGGTACCTAGCGCTCGCGCCGGCGGCCCATGCCATCCCCGCCGGCTTTTTCCCTCGGCGCCGCTCACACGCCGCTGGGGGGGGCCGGAAGGGCAGAGCCGCCGGGGCCGGGCGGAGGTTTAACGACTCGGGCGGCTATCGGCATGGCGCGCCTCGCTGCGGCGGCGGCGGGCGCCGGCAGCGAGCGGTGCTGGCGGCGGGCGGCGCCGGCGCCATCCGCTGAGGGGGTAGGGAGCGCCCGCTCCCTGCCGGATCCCCGCGGCTGCGGTGGCGTCCCGCTGGGCTCGGCCAAGCCGCGCTTCCCTCCCTCCTCGCTGTCGGTCGGCGGCCCCGCGGGCGGGGGCAGCCGTGCGGCCTTGCCGGGGAGGGGCGCCCTGCTCCCTCTCTCTGCGGCCCGGTCCTCGGCGGAGAGACCGCGCGGCAAGCGTAACTGGGTCCGGCCGCGGGGCCGAACCCGCTCGCTTCTCGACATCGGCCTCGCCGCCGCCGCTGAACGCGGTGCTCTTCAGCCCGACGCCGGCCGCGGGGTGGCGGCCGCTCAGCCCGCCACGCCTCTCGCCTCCGGCCGCCGGCGCGGCGCCTGGCCGCGCCCCGGCGGCGCGCGGGGCCGCGGCCGCGCCTTCTCTGCCTTCGATACGGCCTGCGTGCCCCGGCGGGCGCTCGGCGGCGGCGCCGCCGTGCCGCCGGCCATCCCTCCTGTCTCGAGCGGCCCTCTCCCCCGCGCCGCGCCGCGCCGTGCCCCGGCGAGCGCGGCGACCCCCGTGCCGGTGTGCGCGAGCGCCGCCGCCGGCCAGTACGCCCCACTCGTCGCTTCTCGCCGTCGTTCTTCCTTTCCGGCCGCGCGCGGGCCGGAAGGGTTAGGGCGCGCGGGGGCGGCCGCTGGGGCCGCTGGCCCGCGCGCGCCGGTCCCCCGAGCTGGAAGCGAGGGGAGCCGGGCGTGTTGCCCCCCGGCTGAGCGCCGTACGCCTGAGCCGCCGGGGGCGCTGCGCCCCGGCGGCAGGCTCTCCCGGCGGGCGAAGCGGCGGCGGCGGCGGTCCTGGGCGGCGGCCCCCGCGGCGGCAGGGTCTCGCCGACCCGGCCAGGTCGCCTGGCGGCCGCCGGGCTCGGCCGGGCGGCGGGGGAGAGCCGGTCCCGCGCAGAGGAGGGGCTGCGCGCGGCGGAAGGAGCGGCGGTGGCCAGGCCAAGGCGTCCCCGGGCGGGCGTCCGTAAGCGCCGCTGGGCCGCCGCGCGCTCGGCGCCGGCGGGCCTTGGCGGGGCAGTCCGCCGGATCGGCCGAGGCGGTGCAGCGCGGCGGAAGCGTGAGCGGGCCGGCGGGCGGCCGCCGCGCCCGGCCGCGAAGGCGCGCTTGGGGGGTCCCCAGTGAGCGAGGCGTCGGGCGGGCTGCCGTCCCGCTGGGCGGTGCGCGGTCCGGTCCGGTCCGGGCTGGCCGCTGGAAGGCGCCAGCCTTCTCCGTGCAGAGGCCGGGCCGAGCCCGGGCGCTCTGGGCCGCCTGCAAGAGCCAAGGGCCTTGCCGGGCGGTGCCTTCCTCCGCCCTGGCGCGGGGAGGCGGCTCGGGGCGCGGGGCCCCGCCATTCGGGCCGGCCTTTCGGAGCGTAAGGTAGGGGTTTTTTCCTCCTGTCTCTCCTCCGCTTCGAATGACGCCCAGTGTGCCTCGCACGGTCGCAGTTGCTAAGGGCGGCCGCTTGGCGCGGGCGACATCCCGGCCCTCCGCGCCCGCGGAGTCGGTGCCGAAAAGCCAGACAACTCTTAGCGGTGGATCACTCGGCTCGTGCAGGTCGATGAAGAACGCAGCTAGCTAAAGCGTAGAATTAATGTGAATTGCAGGACACATTGGATCATCGACACTTCGAACGCACTCTGCGGCCCCGGGTTCCCGGGGCCACGCCTCGCCTGAGCTGCCGCTTGTCGATCAACCGCCGTCCCGGGGCCTCTCCGGCGGCAGCGGCTGGGGTGGCCTCGCAGGTCCGCTCGTGGCGCGGCGAGAGTGCGACGGCCGGTCGTCCCCGCCGCCGCGCAAGGGCCTTCCTGTCCCCCTAAAGCGCAGACTTCGGGGAGCGCCCGCAGTTTCCCCTGGCTCCCGAACGAGCCGCTGGGGCGGAGCTCGCCCCAGCCAGCGATGGCCGTCGCCGCAGCGCTGTGCGAGCGGCGGCGGCGGCCGGGGGTAGAGCGAGCGAGACGGCGGCTGGAGACGCCGCGGCGGGTGCGAGCGAAGCGAGCGAGCTTAGGAGAGGGGCAGTAGAGGGAGGCGAGGCGCGGGCCTTCGCCCCGGGGCTTCCACCTCGCGCTGGGCGGCTGTCTCGCGGGTGGGTACTGCGCCGGTACCGCAAGCTGCGCCAGCTGCTGCCGCTGCGCTGGGCGCGAAGCGCCGGGACGGGGGCGCAACCCCGCTCTCCTCGTTGTCCCGAGCGCCCCCCTCTCCTTCCTCCTCGCCGCGGTCGGTCGTCGCCCGGCTGGGCGCCGGCGAGCCGCGCCGCCGCGCTTGTCGCTTCTCCCCGCTGCAGGTCGCCGCTACGCCTGGCGCGCCGGTTCCTCGGTCAGGGGCCGTCTCTGCCGCGATGCCTCTGTTCGGCTCTCGTCTCCGGGATGGGAGTCTCCGTGTCCGCGGTCTCTCTCGTCTCCCGGCTCCGCTCCGCTCCGTTGTCTCCTCCTGTGGTATGCCGCGGGCGCCAGTGTTTCGGTGAGGAGGAGGGGATGGAAAGAAAGGGGAGGAAGGGACGGGCGCGGCACGAAACCGCCCCGTCCGTCCGTCTGCCGAAGGCCACGCCCGCGAGGGGCAGTGGCGGCGGCGGCGGCGGGCGGTGGCGCAGCCTCGGGCTTCGCGAACCTCAGGATCAGACGGGCGCACCCAGCCGAATTGGCATATTAGATCAGCGGAGGAAAAGAAATCCAACGAGGACTCCCCAGCAACGGCGAGCGAAGAGTGGAAAAAGCCCATGCGCCGAATCCCTCGCCCCCGCGGTGGGGCGCGGACATGTGAGCGTACAGAAGCCTCCTCCTCGGCGGCGCCTCGGGGACCTAAGTCCTTGTGATCGAGGCCGCAGCCCGCGGACGGTGTGAGGCCGGTAGCGGCCCTCAGGCGCTGCCGGGCCCGGGGCTTCTCGGAGTCGGGTTGTCGGAATGCAGCCCAAAGCGGGTGGTAAACTCCATCTCATACTAAACACCGGCACGAGACCGATAGCCAAATAAGCACTTCGTATGGGAAAGTTGAAAAGAACTTTGAAGAGAGAGTTCAAGAGGGCGTGAAACCAAGTTAAGAGGTAAACGGGTGGGGCCCGCGCAGTCCGCCCGGAGGATTCAACCGGCGAGTCGCGGCCGGGCGGCGCGGGTCGTGGCGGATCTCGCCTCCGCCTCCCCTCCGTCCCTCGGGCAGCCGACCCGCGGGCGCGGGCCGGGGCGGGCGGCGCGGGGACCGCTCGCCCGGCCGGCAGCCGAGTCGCGCTGGCCGGGCGCATTTCCTCCGCTGGCGTGCGCCGCGACCGGCCCGGGTCGAAGGGGCCTCCGGCGGGGCGGTGGTCTGGCGCCGCTCGTGTGCGAAGCGAGCGGCGGCCGGGCGTTAGAGCCCCGGGCAGCAGGTCTCGCCGAATCCCGGGGCCGAGGGAGACCGCCGCCGCGCCCTCTCCCCCGTCGGCGGCGCCGTGACGGGGGCGCCGCGCTTCACCCTCTCCTTCCCGCTTTCTTCTTCCTCCTCCTCCGGGGCTGGGGGCGGGGCTAGGGGGCGGGCGCCCCGCAGCGCGGCGTTTGGCGCGGGGTGCGGGGGTCGGGCCCGCGGCCCCGGGCGCCGCTGTCAACCGGGCGGATTGTCCTCAGTGCGCCCCGAGCGCCGCGGGCGCCGGCCGGGTCGGGCCGCATTGGGGCCGCGCTGTTAGGGGCGCCCGGGTCCGCGGGCGATGTCGGGCTACCCACCCGACCCGCCTTGAAACACGGACTAAGGAGTCTCAACACGTGCGCGAGTCAGGGCCCGTGGCGGAAAGCCCGCGCGCAATGAGCGGTGAGGGCCGGCGCCCGCCGGCCGAGGTGGGGATCCCGGGCGCGCCGCCCCTGGCGCACCACCGGCCCGTCTCGCCGCCAGCGCCTCGTCCGCTGGGGGGCCGGGGAGGTGGGAGCGGAGCGCACGCGCTAGGACCCGAAAGATGGTGAACTATGCCTGGGCAGGGCGGCCAGAGGAAACTCTGGTGGAGGTCCGTAGCGTCCTGACGTGCAAATCGGTCGTCCGACCCGGGTCTAGGGGCGAAAGACTAATCGAACCATCTAGTAGCTGGTTCCCTCCAAGTTTCCCTCAGGATTAGCTGGCGCCGCAATGGGCAGTTTTACCCGCAAAGCGAATGATTAGAGGTCTTGGGGCCGAAACGATCTCAACCTATTCTCAAACTTTCAATGGGTAGGGGGCCGGCTCGCTGGCGTTGGAGCCGCGCCGTGGAATGCGAGTGCCCAGTGGGCCACTTTTGGTAAGCAGAACTGGCGCTGCGGGATGAACCGAACGCCGGGTTAAGGCGCCCGATGCCGACGCTTCATCAGAGCCCAGAAAAGGTGTTGGTTGATCTAGACAGCAGGACGGTGGCCATGGAAGTCGGAATCCGCTAAGGAGTGTGTAACAACTCACCTGCCGAATCAACTAGCCCTGAAAATGGATGGCGCTGGAGCCGCTGGGCTCCATACCCGGCCGC
>JAKWBO010000120.1:70000-117177 GCA_034336685.1 Luscinia luscinia
AGGCCGGCGGACACCAGGTCTACCCCTTGCCGGAATGCCGGGCGGACACCAGGTCTACCCCTTAAGCGGGAATGCAGGCGGACAACAGGTCTACCCCTTCAGCGGGAATGCCGGCGGACACCAGGTCTACCCCTTAAGCCGGGAATGCAGGCGGACAACAGGTCTACCCCTTCAGCGGGAATGCCGGGCGGACACCAGGTCTACCCCTTAAGCGGGAATGCCGGCGGACACCAGGTCTACCCCTTAATGGGAATGCAGGCGGACAACAGGTCTACCCCTTTACCGAGAATGCAGGCGGACACCAGGTCTACCCCTTAATCGGGAATGCCGGCGGACACCAGGTCTACCCCTTAACCGGGAATGCCAGGCGGACACAGGTCTACCCTTAAGCGGGAATGCCGGGCGGACACCAGGTCTACCCCTTAAGCGGGAATGCAGGCGGACAACAGGTCTACCCCTTAAGCGGGAATGCCGGGCGGACAACAGGTCTACCCCTTAATCGGGGAATGCAGGCGGACAACAGGTCTACCCCTTAAGCGGGAATGCCGGCGGACACCAGGTCTACCCCTTAAGCGGGAATGCAGGCGGACAACAGGTCTACCCCTTAAGCGGGAATGCCGGCGGACACCAGGTCTACCCCTTAAGCGGGAATGCATGCGGACACCAGGTCTACCCCTTAAGCGGGAATGCAGGCGGACAACAGGTCTACCCCTTAAGCGGGAATGCCGGCGGACACCAGGTCTACCCCTTAAGCGGGAATGCATGCGGACACCAGGTCTACCCCTTAAGCGGGAATGCAGGCGGACAACAGGTCTACCCCTTAAGCGGGAATGCCGGCGGACACCAGGTCTACCCCTTAAGCGGGAATGCAGGCGGACACCAGGTCTACCCCTTAAGCGGGAATGCCGGCGGACACCAGGTCTACCCCTTAATCGGGAATGCAGGCGGACACCAGGTCTACCCCTTAAGCGGGAATGCCGGCGGACACCAGGTCTACCCCTTAATGGGGAATGCAGGCGGACAACAGGTCTACCCCTTAAGTCGGGAATGCCGGCGGACACCAGGTCTACCCCTTAACCGGAATGCAGGCGGACACCAGGTCTACCCCTTAATGGGAATGCCGGCGGACACCAGGTCTACCCCTTAATCGGGAATGCAGGCGGACAACAGGTCTACCCCTTGCCGGAATGCCGGCGGACAACAGGTCTACCCCTTGGCCGGAATGCCGGCGGACACCAGGTCTACCCCTTAAGCGGGAATGCCGGCGGACACCAGGTCTACCCCTTAATCGGGAATGCAGGCGGACAACAGGTCTACCCCTTAAGCGGGAATGCCGGCGGACACCAGGTCTACCCCTTAATCGGGAATGCAGGCGGACAACAGGTCTACCCTTTCAGCGGGAATGCAGGCGGACAACAGGTCTACCCCTTGTCGGGAATGCAGGCGGACACCAGGTCTACCCCTTAATGGGGAATGCAGGCGGACAACAGGTCTACCCCTTCTCAGAATGCCGGCGGACACCAGGTCTACCCCTTAATCGGGAATGCCGGCGGACACCAGGTCTACCCCTTGTCGGGAATGCCGGCGGACACCAGGTCTACCCCTTAATGGGAATGCAGGCGGACAACAGGTCTACCCCTTGCCGGAATGCAGGCGGACACCAGGTCTACCCCTTAAGCGGGAATGCCGGCGGACACCAGGTCTACCCCTTAATCGGGAATGCAGGCGGACAACAGGTCTACCCCTTAAGCCGGGAATGCCGGCGGACACCAGGTCTACCCCTTAAGCGGGAATGCAGGCGGACAACAGGTCTACCCCTTAAGCGGGAATGCCGGCGACACCAGGTCTACCCCTTAAGCGGGAATGCCGGCGGACACCAGGTCTACCCCTTAAGCGGGAATGCAGGCGGACAACAGGTCTACCCCTGTCGGGAATGCAGGCGGACACCAGGTCTACCCCTTAAGCGGGAATGCCGGCGGACACCAGGTCTACCCCTTAAGCGGGAATGCAGGCGGACAACAGGTCTACCCCTTAGCGGGAATGCCGGCGGACACCAGGTCTACCCCTTAAGCGGGAATGCAGGCGGACAACAGGTCTACCCCTTAAGCGGGAATGCCGGCGGACACCAGGTCTACCCCTTAACTCGGAATGCAGGCGGACAACAGGTCTACCCCTTAATCGGGAATGCAGGCGGACAACAGGTCTACCCCTTCAGCGGGAATGCAGGCGGACAACAGGTCTACCCCTTAAGCGGGAATGCCGGCGGACACCAGGTCTACCCCTTAAGCCGGGAATGCAGGCGGACACCAGGTCTACCCCTTAAGCGGGAATGCCGGCGGACACCAGGTCTACCCCTTAATCGGGAATGCAGGCGGACAACAGGTCTACCCCTTAAGCGGGAATGCCGGGCGGACACCAGGTCTACCCCTTAATCGGGAATGCAGGCGGACAACAGGTCTACCCCTTAAGCGGGAATGCAGGCGGACAACAGGTCTACCCCTTAAGCGGGAATGCCGGCGGACAACAGGTCTACCCCTTAATGGGAATGCCGGCGACAACAGGTCTACCCCTTCAGCGGGAATGCCGGCGGACACCAGGTCTACCCCTTAAGCGGGAATGCAGGCGGACAACAGGTCTACCCCTTAAGCGGAATGCCGGCGGACACCAGGTCTACCCCTTAAGCGGGAATGCAGGCGGACAACAGGTCTACCCCTTAAGCGGGAATGCCGGCGGACACCAGGTCTACCCCTTAAGCGGGAATGCAGGCGGACAACAGGTCTACCCCTTAATCGGGAATGCAGGCGGACAACAGGTCTACCCCTTTGCCGGAATGCCGGGCGGACACCAGGTCTACCCCTTAAGCGGGAATGCCAGGCGGACACCAGGTCTACCCCTTAATCGGGAATGCAGGCGGACACCAGGTCTACCCCTTAAGCGGGAATGCAGGCGGACACCAGGTCTACCCCTTAAGCGGGAATGCCGGCGGACAACAGGTCTACCCCTTAAGCGGGAATGCCGGCGGACACCAGGTCTACCCCTTAATCGGGAATGCAGGCGACAACAGGTCTACCCCTTAATCGGGAATGCCGGCGGACACCAGGTCTACCCCTTGCGGGAATGCAGGGACACAGTCACCCTGGAATGCCGGGACAACAGGTCTACCCCTTAAGCCGGAATGCCGGCGGACACCAGGTCTACCCCTTAATCGGGAATGCAGGCGGACAACAGGTCTACCCCTTAAGCGGGAATGCCGGGCGGACACCAGGTCTACCCCTTAAGCGGGAATGCAGGCGGACACCAGGTCTACCCCTTAAGCGGGAATGCAGGCGGACAACAGGTCTACCCCTTAAGCGGGAATGCAGGCGGACTAACAGGTCTACCCCTTAAGCGGGAATGCCGGCGGACACCAGGTCTACCCCTTAATCGGGAATGCAGGCGGACAACAGGTCTACCCCCTTAAGCGGGAATGCAGGCGGACAACAGGTCTACCCCTTAATCGGGAATGCCGGCGGACACCAGGTCTACCCCTTAAGCGGGAATGCAGGCGGACAACAGGTCTACCCCTTAAGCGGGAATGCCAGCGGACAACAGGTCTACCCCTTAAGCGGGAATGCAGGCGGACAACAGGTCTACCCCTTAAGCGGGAATGCCGGCGGACACCAGGTCTACCCTTAATCGGGAATGCAGGCGGACAACAGGTCTACCCCTTGCCGGAATGCCGGGCGGACACCAGGTCTACCCCTTAAGCTGGAATGCCGGCGGACACCAGGTCTACCCCTTAATCGGGAATGCAGGCGGACAACAGGTCTACCCCTTAATCGGGAATGCCGGCGGACAACAGGTCTACCCCTTAATCGGGAATGCAGGCGACAACAGGTCTACCCCTTCAGCGGGAATGAAGGCGGACAACAGGTCTACCCCTTAAGCGGGAATGCCGGCGGACACCAGGTCTACCCCTTAATCGGGAATGCAGGCGGACAACAGGTCTACCCCTTAATCGGGAATGCAGGCGGACAACAGGTCTACCCCTTAATCGGGAATGCCGGCGGACACCAGGTCTACCCCTTAAGCGGGAATGCCGGCGGACACCAGGTCTACCCCTTAAGCGGAATGCCGGGCGGACACCAGGTCTACCCCTTAATCGGGAATGCAGGCGGACAACAGGTCTACCCCTTCAGCGGGAATGCCGGCGGACAACAGGTCTACCCCTTAAGCGGGAATGCAGGCGGACAACAGGTCTACCCCTTTAATCGGGAATGCAGGCGGACAACAGGTCTACCCCTTGCCGGGAATGCAGGCGGACACCAGGTCTACCCCTTAAGCGGGAATGCAGGCGGACAACAGGTCTACCCCTTAAGCTGGAATGCCGGCGGACAACAGGTCTACCCCTTAAGCCGGAATGCAGGCGGACAACAGGTCTACCCCTTTCGGGAATGCCGGCGGACACCAGGTCTACCCCTTGCCGGAATGCAGGCGGACAACAGGTCTACCCCTTAATCGGGAATGCAGGCGGACAACAGGTCTACCCCTTCAGCGGGAATGCAGGCGGACAACAGGTCTACCCCTTAAGCCGGGAATGCAGGCGGACACCAGGTCTACCCCTTAAGCGGGAATGCATGCGGACAATAGGTCTACCCCTTGCCGGAATGCCGGGCGGACACCAGGTCTACCCCTTAATCGGGAATGCAGGCGGACAACAGGTCTACCCCTTGCCGGAATGCCGGCGACACCAGGTCTACCCCTTAAGCGGGAATGCAGGCGGACAACAGGTCTACCCCTTAATCGGGAATGCAGGCGGACAACAGGTCTACCCCTTAACGGGAAAGCCGGCGGACACCAGGTCCACCCCTTGCGGGAATGCCGGCGGACACCAGGTCTACCCCTAATCGGGAATGCAGGCGGACAACAGGTCTACCCCTTAAGCTGGAATGCCGGCGGACACCAGGTCTACCCCTTAAGCCGGAATGCAGGCGACAACAGGTCTACCCCTTAGCCGGGAATGCCGGCGGACACCAGGTCTACCCCTTAAGCGGGAATGCAGGCGGACAACAGGTCTACCCCTTGCCGGAATGCCGGCGGACACCAGGTCTACCCTTAAGCGGGAATGCAGGCGGACACCAGGTCTACCCCTTAATCGGGAAATGCAGGCGGACAACAGGTCTACCCCTTAAGCTGGAATGCAGGCGGACAACAGGTCTACCCCTTGTCGGGAATGCAGGCGGACAACAGGTCTACCCCTTAGTCGGGAATGCCAGGCGGACACCAGGTCTACCCCTTAATCGGGAATGCAGGCGGACAACAGGTCTACCCCTCATCGGAATGCAGGCGGACACCAGGTCTACCCCTTAAGCGGGAATGCAGGCGGACACCAGGTCTACCCCTTAATCGGGAATGCAGGCGGACAACAGGTCTACCCCTTAAGCGGGAATGCCGGCGGACACCAGGTCTACCCCTTAATCGGGAATGCAGGCGGACAACAGGTCTACTCCTTCAGCGGAAATGCAGGCGGACACCAGGTCTACCCCTTAAGCGGGAATGCAGGCGGACAACAGGTCTACCCCTTAATCGGGAATGCAGGCGGACAACAGGTCTACCCCTTCAGCGGGAATGCAGGCGGACAACAGGCTCTACCCCTTAAGCGGGAATGCCGGCGGACACCAGGTCTACCCCTTAAGCCGGAATGCAGGCGGACAACAGGTCTACCCCTTAAGCGGGAATGCCGGCGGACACCAGGTCTACCCCTTAAGCGGGAATGCAGGCGGACAACAGGTCTACCCCTTAAGCGGGAATGCCAGGCGGACACCAGGTCTACCCTTAATCGGGAATGCAGGCGGACAACAGGTCTACCCCTTAATCGGGAATGCCAGGCGGACAACAGGTCTACCCCTTAATCGGGAATGCAGGCGGACAACAGGTCTACCCCTTAAGCGGGAATGCCGGCGGACACCAGGTCTACCCCTTAATCGGAATGCAGGCGGACAACAGGTCTACCCCTTAAGCGGGAATGCAGGCGGACAACAGGTCTACCCCTTCAGCGGGAATGCAGGCGGACAACAGGTCTACCCCTTAAGCGGGAATGCCGGGCGGACACCAGGTCTACCCCTTAATCGGGAATGCAGGCGGACAACAGGTCTACCCCTTAATCGGGAATGCAGGCGGACAACAGGTCTACCCCTTAATCGGGAATGCCGGCGGACAACAGGTCTACCCCTTAAGCGGGAATGCCGGCGGACACCAGGTCTACCCCTTAAGCCGGAATGCCGGCGGACACCAGGTCTACCCCTAAGTCGGAATGCAGGCGGACAACAGGTCTACCCCTTCAGCGGGAATGCCGGCGGACAACAGGTCTACCCCTTAAGCGGGAATGGGCGGACACCAGGTCTACCCCTTAATCGGGAATGCAGGCGGACAACAGGTCTACCCCTTCATCGGGAATGCAGGCGGACACCAGGTCTACCCTTAAGCGGGAATGCAGGCGGACACCAGGTCTACCCCTTAATCGGGAATGCAGGCGGACAACAGGTCTACCCCTTAAGCTGGAATGCCGGGCGGACACCAGGTCTACCCCTTAAGCTGGAATGCAGGCGGACAACAGGTCTACCCCTTCTCGGAATGCCGGGCGGACACCAGGTCTACCCCTTAAGCGGGAATGCAGGCGGACAACAGGTCTACCCCTTAATCGGGAATGCAGGCGGACAACAGGTCTACCCCTTCAGCGGGAATGCAGGCGGACAACAGGTCTACCCCTTAGCCGGAATGCCGGCGGACACCAGGTCTACCCCTTAAGCGGGAATGCAGGCGGACAACAGGTCTACCCCTTAAGCGGGAATGCCGGGCGGACACCAGGTCTACCCCTTAAGCGGGAATGCAGGCGGACAACAGGTCTACCCCTTAAGCGGGAATGCCGGCGGACACCAGGTCTACCCCTTAAGCGGGAATGCAGGCGGACAACAGGTCTACCCCTTAATCGGGAATGCAGGCGGACAACAGGTCTACCCCTTTCGGGAATGCCGGCGGACACCAGGTCTACCCCTTAAGCGGGAATGCCGGCGGACACCAGGTCTACCCCTTAATCGGGAATGCAGGCGGACAACAGGTCTACCCCTTAAGCGGGAATGCCGGCGGACACCAGGTCTACCCCTTAAGCGGGAATGCAGGCGGACAACAGGTCTACCCCTTCAGCGGGAATGCAGGCGACAACAGGTCTACCCCTTAACCGGGAATGCCGGCGGACACCAGGTCTACCCCTTAATCGGGAATGCAGGCGGACAACAGGTCTACCCCTTAATCGGGAATGCAGGCGGACAACAGGTCTACCCCTTAATCGGGAATGCCGGGCGGACAACAGGTCTACCCCTTAAGCGGGAATGCCGGCGGACACCAGGTCTACCCCTTAAGCGGGAATGCCGGCGGACACCAGGTCTACCCCTTTACGGGAATGCAGGCGGACAACAGGTCTACCCCTTCAGCGGGAATGCCGGCGGACAACAGGTCTACCCCTTGCTGGAATGCCGGCGGACACCAGGTCTACCCCTTAATCGGGAATGCAGGCGGACAACAGGTCTACCCCTTCATCGGGAATGCAGGCGGACACCAGGTCTACCCCTTAAGCGGAATGCCGCTGACACCAGGTCTACCCCTTAATCGGGAATGCAGGCGGACAACAGGTCTACCCCTTAAGCGGGAATGCCGGCGGACACCAGGTCTACCCCTTAAGCGGGAATGCAGGCGATTAACAGGTCTACCCCTTTAGCGGGAATGCCGGCGGACACCAGGTCTACCCCTTAAGCGGGAATGCAGGCGGACAACAGGTCTACCCCTTAATCGGGAATGCAGGCGGACAACAGGTCTACCCTTCAGCGGGAATGCAGGCGGACACCAGGTCTACCCCTTAAGCTGGAATGCAGGCGGACACCAGGTCTACCCCTTAAGCTGGAATGCAGGCGGACAACAGGTCTACCCTTGCTGGAATGCCGGCGGACACCAGGTCTACCCCTTAGCGGGAATGCAGGCGGACAACAGGTCTACCCTTAAGCGGGAATGCCGGCGGACACCAGGTCTACCCCTTGCTGGAATGCAGGCGGACAACAGGTCTACCCCTTAAGCGGGAATGCAGGCGACAACAGGCTCTACCCCTTATCGGGAAAGCCGGCGGACACCAGGTCTACCCCTTAAGCCGGAATGCCGGGCGGACACCAGGTCTACCCCTTAATCGGGAATGCAGGCGGATAACAGGTCTCACCCCTTAAGCTGGAATGCCGGGCGGACACCAGGTCTACCCTTAAGCGGGAATGCAGGCGGACACCAGGTCTACCCCTTAAGCTGGAATGCCGGCGGACACCAGGTCTACCCCTTAAGCCGGAATGCGGCGGACAACAGGTCTACCCCTTAAGCGGGAATGCCGGCGGACACCAGGTCTACCCCTTAAGCGGGAATGCCGGCGACACCAGGTCTACCCCTTAATCGGGAATGCAGGCGGACAACAGGTCTACCCCTTAAGCTGGAATGCCAGGCGGACACCAGGTCTACCCCTTAATCGGAATGCAGGCGGACAACAGGTCTACCCCTTAAGCGGGAATGCCGGCGGACACCAGGTCTACCCCTTAAGCGGGAATGCAGGCGGACAACAGGTCTACCCCTTTGCTGGAATGCCGGCGACACCAGGTCTACCCCTTAAGCCGGAATGCATGCGGACACCAGGTCTACCCCTTAATCGGGAATGCAGGCGGACACCAGGTCTACCCCTTAAGCGGGAATGCCGGGCGGACACCAGGTCTACCCCTTAATCGGGAATGCAGGCGACAACAGGTCTACCCTTAATCGGAATGCAGGCGGACACCAGGTCTACCCTTAAGCGGGAATGCAGGCGGACACCAGGTCTACCCCTTAATCGGGAATGCAGGCGGACAACAGGTCTACCCCTCAATCGGAATGGCCGGGCGGACAACAGGTCTACCCCTTAAGCGGAATGCAGGCGGACAACAGGTCTACCCTTCAGCGGAAATGCGGGCGGACAACAGGTCTAACCCCTTTTAAGCTGGAATGCCGGATGACACACAGGTCTACCCCTTAATCGGGAATGCAGGCGGACAACAGGTCTACCCCTTGATCGGGAATGCCGGGCGGACACCAGGTCTACCCTTCAGCCGGAATGCCGGATGACAACAGGTCTACCCCTTAGCTCGGGAATGTCAGGCGGACAACAGGTCTACCCCTTAAGCTGGAATGCCGGGCGGACACCAGGTCTACCCCTTGATCGGGAATGCAGGCGGACAACAGGTCTACCCCTTCAGCGGGAATGCAGGCGGACAACAGGTCTACACCTCTTGCCGGAATGTCATGGACACCAGGTCTACCCTTAATCGGGAATGCAGGCGGACAACAGGTCTACCCCTTCATCGGAATGCAGGCGGACACCAGGTCTACCCCTTAAGCGGAATGCAGGCGGACACCAGGTCTACCCCTTAAGCGGGAATGCCGGCGGACAACAGGTCTACCCCTTAATCGGAATGCCAGGCGGACAACCAGGTCTACCCTTTAAGCGGGAATGCAGGCGGACAACAGGTCTACCCCTTAAGCGGGAATGCCGGCGGACACCAGGTCTACCCCTTAATCGGGAATGCAGGCGGACAACAGGTCTACTCCTTCATCGGAATGCCGGCGGACACCAGGTCTACCCCTTAAGCGGGAATGCCGGCGGACACCAGGTCTACCCCTTAATCGGGAATGCAGGCGGACAACAGGTCTACCCCTTTGCCGGAATGCCGGCGGACACCAGGTCTACCCCCTTAAGCGGGAATGCAGGCGGACAACAGGTCTACCCCTTAATCGGGAATGCCAGGCGGACACCAGGTCTACCCCTTAAGCCGGGAATGCAGGCGGACAACAGGTCTACCCCTTAATCGGGAATGCAGGCGACAATAGGTCTACCCCTTAATCGGGAATGCAGGCGGACAACAGGTCTACCCCTTAATCGGAATGCAGGCGACAACAGGTCTACCCCTTAATCGGAATGCCAGGCGGACACCAGGTCTACCCCTTAATCGGGAATGCAGGCGGACACCAGGTCTACCCCTTAATCGGGAATGCAGGCGACAACAGGTCTACCCCGCTGGCTGGGTAGACCTGGTGTCCTCGGAAGTGCGCTTAAGGGGTCGCTGTTTTCGGCTGCCTCCGCTGCCTTCATCGTAGAGAGGCGGCGTGGTCTCGGCCGCGCCACCCCGGTCACCTAGGCTTCGCTTCCAGGCTCGCCGGCCTCCTGGGCCCCGCTTGTCCGCAGATCATGGGAGATAGGTTACTGGGCGGTCTCCCCGCAGGCTGTGCAGTGCCTGTGTCCGTAGGGCGAAAAGGGCGGACCGCTACTAGGCGGTCGTGGCCGCCCAGGAACCAGCAACTCGCCAATGCACGGCAAGGACTCTCCGCGTGGCCTTGTCCGCATTCCCGTAACCCCCAGTTGACTGAGACAGGTGGAGGCGAGGCGCAGCTGCTCCTCGGCCCGGCCAGGCGAGGCGGAGGCGCGAGGGCGAGAGAAGCCGCGCAGAACCCTGGCTGCGGCCCGGCTGCTGCCGGTTCCAGGAAAAAAGAGTGCAGCGGGCGAGATGGAAGCCTGCACCCCGCCCAGGCGTAGGCGCTGGCCGAAAGAGCGAGGCCGCGAGAGAGAAGCCGCGAGCGCAGGTCCCGCCTTCCGGCCCGTTGCTAAGGCCGGTTTCGCCAAAGCGAAGCGATGCGAGCTGTGCTCCCGCCCAGGCCAGGTGAGGCGGGAGACCCGGAAGCGAGCGAGTCGCTGAAGCGCCAGTCCATCCCGCCCGGGTTGCTGCCGGTTTCGCTAAAAGCGAAGCGATGCGAAGCTGTGCTCCCGCCCAGGCCAGGTGAGGCGGGGAGACCCGAGAAGCGAGAGCTGGCCGCGAGCCGTGTCCCGCTCCGGCCCGCTGCTGCCGGCTTGCGAAAGCGAGCGATGCGAAGCAGCCTGCCCAGGCCAGGTGAGGCGGATCGAGAGCGAGAGCGGTCGCGAAGCGCCAATCTCGCCCGTTGTTGCCAGCCTCGCTGGAAAAGCTAGCCGATGCGAAGCAGGCCAGGAGTGGAGGTAGAGCGGCGCCGCGAAGCGTCTGCCTGCCCGCTGCGCCGCCGGAGCCATGGCAGGGGAGCTGGTACCGCCGCTTCTCCGGTGAGGTGATGCTCGTCGCTGTCGCTCAGCTTGGTGCGGTAAGACAATGTGGAACTGCGCGCTTAACAGTTGAAGACGCCGGGTTGGTTGATTCTCACGAGGTAACCCCGCCCCGAGAGCCCTCGCAGGCTCGCCGTCGCCGAGGTGCTCGCGCCTCCCGCCGCCTTCCTCGGCTTCCTGCTCAGAGAGGCCGCTTGCCTGAAGGGGCCGGCGCAGCCGGCAGACCGCTTCCGCCCAGCGGCTCGCGATCGACGCCCTGGAGCACATGGGTTACGGCATCTCTTCCTCGCCGCGTCCGCTGAAAGTTGTTCCTTTCTCGCCTCCCAGACCCGCCAGATGGGAGCGGAGATAGAGAAGCTTTAAAGCCCTCGCGGCGAGGCGGCGCCCGCCCATTTTCTTCCTTTCGAATGGCGGATCTCGCCAGTCGAAGTGCCTGTGGGGTCTGGCTCAGCCGCCCGCCGCGGAGCGCCCGCAGCTGCTGCACGCTTCCCGTTATGCGGCGAGTGTGTGGTCGCCCGCCCAGTCCCTCTCTGCCGCGCATCGGAAAGCGATTCCACTCCACGCTGTACGCAGAGCTACGCCCAGAGACGCTGCGTGCCGGCGAGACCGAGAGACTGCGCGGCGGCGGACGGGGCCGAGTCCGCCCCCGCTCCCGTCCCGGCGGGCTCTCGAGACGTCGGCGGCGGACGGTTGCCCGAGTCTCGCCCCCGCTCCTCAGGCCCCGCCAGCAGGCTCAGACTTCTGGTTAAACGGAGTTCAGCAAGCTTTATCTATTGGGCAAGCTTTTGTCTTTTCCTTTTCGGTTTTCTGTCCCTACAAGCCTTTGCGTCCGAATTTTGTCGACGAGGTGGTTCCTCGGGTCGAGGTCATCGACCTTCCCGCCTCTGCACATGGGGAAGCCCGGCGGTGCCCGCCTTCGAGCAGTGGCTAAACTTCTTCCGACGCAGCAATGATGCTTGTAGCCTCCTCCTGCGTTTTCTGGGAGTGAACGCACTGTCGTCTGCGGCCGGGGGCAGATCGTCACAGCCCGCTTGTCAGGTGTCCTGAAAAGGCCACACAGGGTGGACGCAAGACGGGCTGGGTCCCCGAGTATCACCCATGGGTACGGTCGCGAGTACGCCGGCGGCTAGTAAAGTGTCGAAACGGTTTCCAGAGAGAGATGCATTCGGAAAGACGTGAGGCAGAGCAGAAGCAATGATGGGGCACGGACGGTAGTGAGCCTGCCTCGCCGCGCACGCTAACGCGCCCCTGGTGGCGCCGCCGCCGCTGCAGAAATACGAGCGTCTGGTACCAGTCAGCGTCGCCGCGCCGGTCGCTGTTCTCTAAAGCATCGTCGGTGCCACCTGGGCGGTCAGCTCAGCCGCAGCCTAGCGCCGCCGCGATCAGTCGAACGCCGAGGTCGTCCGGCAGCTCGCTGGCCCCGAGAGAAGCAGAAGTCGAGAGCAAAGAGTAGTGAGAAAGAGAAAACGGGAAGCGGAGCTGTGGGCAGTTTCGCTAAAGCCATGTCCGAAGCGAGAAGAGCGCTGCGCAGTGGTTCAGCCCAGCCGCCGCATGCCGCTGGAAGGTCGTCGGGTCGGTCGCACGCCGAAAATGCTCTCCCGCCTGCCGCCCGGCGGGAGGTCAGCTCCCGCAGCCGCTCGTTTCAGGCGCCGCCCGCGATGTCGCCGTCGTTTCGGCCAGCGTCGTCGAGCGCGACGAGAGAGAGTAGAGCAGTAGCAGAGAGACAGAAGCCGGGCGTCAGGTCATAGGCCGGGCGTGCCGCTCATACCGTGGTGTGGCTGTTGCCTGGTTGATCCTGCCAGTAGCATATGCTTGTCCTCAGCGCTTAGTTACGCATGCATACACGGAAATTCGCGACGGCTCACAATCCCAGTTGGCGGTTCCTTTCAGGTTTCTTCCGCCCCTCCTGGGATGCAACTGTGTAATTCTATAATACATATACGACGCGCCGCTCGGGACGCGCCGCGCATATCAGACCAAAACCACCAAGTTCTCGCCCGTGCTTTGTATTCTAGATACCCGTGCCGAGCGTATCTTCTCGCCGCGGCGATCGCACCATCGAACGTCTGCCCTATCAACGCTCGATGGCGGCTGTCTTCCACATGATTTACGGGCGATCGAAATCAGGAAGTCGATTGAGAAATGGTTACCACATTCGGGAGAGCAGGCGCCGCAAATTACCATCTCCGATTCGGGGAGGTAGTGACGAGGTCAACAATACAGACTCTTTCGGTGCCCCGAATGAGCCGCCATTTCTGTCTCTGATACGATCTGGTGGCAAGTCTGGTGTCAGCAGCCCGGTTCCGCAGCTCTCAATAGCGAGAAAAAGTTGCTTGAAAGGTCAGAAGCTGACGGACGAGCTGGCGGGAGGTCTCGTCTCTGATGCCTCTCGATGCTCTTAGCCGAGTGTCTCAACTTAAGTTTACTTTGAGAAATGCATAGTCGCCGCAGCACGTGCTGGGGGTCGGTCGGATCCGGCCCGCCTGTTGTTTTTCGAAACGCCATGACAGAGGGACGTCGGGCAGCTCAGACAGTCGCCAGAGTGCAAATTGATCGGACAAAGACTGCTAGCCTCGTCACTGAATGCCATTGTCACATCCAGTCGGAATATCTATCGTCGTAGTTCCGGCTCATAAACGATGCCGAGTCGAGATCCGCGCGTTATTCCCATGACTCGCCGGGCAGCTCGGAAACTGGGAAAGTATATTGCAGAAGTTGAACTGTAGTGGAATTGATGAGTGGCAATCAGGGCTTCGTGGCTTACCTCCTGATACCAACGACACTTCATCACCGACATCGACATACCGATTTATTCTCGCGGGTGGTGGCGTGCACGGTCGTTGCGGAGCGATTTGTCTGGTTACCCCGATAACGAACGAGGACTTCGGCGCTTGGTTACGATCGCCATGAAGCGCCGGCGCCCGTCTCTGTAGGACAGTGGCGCTCAGCCGGCAGCCGTCAGGTCTCAGATGCCCTTTTAGATGCACCGCCTGAGCTACCGACCGGCTCAGCTTGTGCTCACCCCTCCGCAGGCGCCGGGAGTAACCCGCTTGAACCCCATTCGTGATAGTCGATTGCATTTTTCTCGCAGAGGAATTCCCAGGCGCGGGTCATATCGCTGCGATTGTCCCCGCCCCAGTACGCTCGTCGCTACTACCGATTGATGACGGCGAGGTTCTTTTTCGGATCGCTCACATGGGCCGTCCCGCCGAGAAATATTCGCCCGGGTCCTGACCATTCAGAGGAAGTAAAAGTCGTAACAAGCAGCTCTCGTGATAGAACCCGCGAGCGATCATTACCGCAGTCGGCGCTGCCGCGCCTCGCCTCGTCACACGCCCGCCCTCTTCCTTCGCTGGGAGGGAGGTCGCACGCCTTCCGAGCACGCAGTCTCAGAGAAAAGCGCCGAGAGAGCTGCAGCAGGCAGTGAGTGCCGGCCAGGCTCGCGGGGAGTCGTCACAGTACTCAGCATGCCGCCAGGCAGCTGCTAATGACCGCCTGGGGATCACAGTCGCCGACCGGCCGCAGGAAGCGCCGGCGGCTGGCGCCGGCGCCGCCTTCTTCTCGCCGGGTCGTCAAGGTCGTTCGTTTCGCCGCCGAGCAGCGGGCCGGTTCTTCGAGTTCGCGCCGCCACCGCGCCGCGCCGCCGGAACGCCGTCGCCGGGCGCCTTCGGCGGGCGTGAGCGGCGGCCGGGTTCGCCGTGATGTTCGGAAGCCGCTGGCAACGCCGCGTTGGCAGCCGGAAGTTACCGAGACGACGCCGCTGGCGGTAGCGATCGCGCCGCTCGGGTGGGATCGCTTCCTGAAGGTGGCAGCGCCGGGAGGGCACTCGTAGTAAATGTGCCTTCGCCTCAGGGTCAGACACCGCGGCCTGGAAAAGTGCCCATGCCATTCGCCGCCGGAGCTTCTTCGGCGCCGTCATTACACTTATTGGCCACACACATTACATTTTCATTACGCCACAATAATAATTCATTTGCCACACGCCACAGACCACACACGCCGTTGGGCCGGAAGGGGTAGCGGGCCGCTGCCGGCGGAGGTTTGCATTGAGCGGTTGTACGCGGCAGCCGCTGGAAGGGCGTGGCGGGCAGCCAGAAGCGGCGGCGGGCGGGAAGAACTGGCTGAGGGGAGTATCAAGCTCGCTGACCACAAGCAGGGTGGCGCTTCCAAGGCTCAAGCCTTCTCTTCCCTCTCATCGGTTCTGAGTCCCGCTGGCGTCGCACCTTGCCGGAGGGGGCGCCTCCTGCTCTTTCTGCGCTTTTCCGCCCGGGCGGAGGACCTGCTGGTCTGGGTCCGCCACACGACCCGCCGCCGACACGGGTCGCCGCTCGCTGCTACGGAAAAGCCAGTTCCTACAGCAGGGCGGCGGTCGCCTGCCACGCCGCCTTCGGTCGCCATGCCGCTTTGAGATGGCCGCGCCGGCGCAGTCAGCGGCGCTTCCAGTCGCTTTTTCGGGACGCAAGCCCGCAGTTCGGTGGAAAGTCGGGCGTAGTGGTCGCTGTGCCGCCATCTTCACCTGATGGTTTCTTCAGGCGCCGTGGCAGTGTCAGGTCGGCGAGCGGCGAGCCGCGTCGGTGTGGGAGGCGTCGCCGCCGGGTCAACGCTCGCCGCCGCTTCGTCGCTTCTTTCACGCGCTGCGGGCTTGTCGAAAGGTTGCGCGCGCGGGCGTCGCCGGGGCTCGCCCGCTGCCGCGCCGCTGCTTTGTAGGCTAGCCCCCGTTGAGCGCCGTGACGCCTGCCGCCGATGCCTCGCGCAGCCTCGGCGTGCGGCGCGGTGCGGGTCTGGAGCGCGAGGCTTCCTCGGGCGGCGGCGGGGAGTCTTCGATCGCCAGGTTCCTCCCGCCGCCGGCTTCCAAGTCGGCGGCGGAGAGCCGGTCCGCCGCTAGGAGGGGCCAGCGCCGAAGCGAGCGGCGGTGGTCGGTCGGGCACCCCGCGTGGCGCCCGCAGCGTCAAGCCAAGGTCGTCGCGCCGGGCGCGGCGTCTTACGTAGTCCGCGGGATCAATGAGGTTTGTGGCGCGGTGAAAGCGCGAGCGGGTCGGCTGGGCGTCTTCGGCCGCGCCCGGCCGCGGGCAAAGTTTTAAACCTGTGAGCGAGGTCGGCGGCTGGGGCCAGTTCATGTAAAGTGGTGAATAAAACCAATCAAGGTTATTCATCGCGAAGGCGCCAGCCTTCCTCCAGGAGGCACGAGCCCGGAGCTTCTGGTGTCGCCTCTCTCTCTCTCTCCGGCAGCCAAGGGGCTCGCTGGTCGGGCGGCGTCCTCCTCGCCTCCCGGCGCCGGGAGGCGGCCGGCTGGTCTTCGCCATCTCGGGCCGTGCGCCTTCTCGAGCGTATGCGGTTTTTTCCTCCTGCCTCTCCTCCGTTTCGAATGACGCCTGTGTGCCGTACGGTCGTAGCTGCGGTCGCCGAGCGCCGGCGGCTTTCGGCGCCGCCGAGTAGCGCGCGCCGGTAAGTCGGTGCCAGACAGGTTTACATGCGGATCATTGACAAACGATGAACGCAGCACACGAACAGACACATTGATCACGACAGCTGGCCCACAGGTCTTCTCGTCCTCCGCTGGAAAGCAAGCCGCTGACGACGCGTCAATCGCGTCAGTTCTCCCGGCGGCGTGCGGAAAGGTTGTACTTGGGAGTCCAGCCGGGCGCGGGCGAGGTGACGGTCGGTGTCAAGCCCTCGCCGCCGCCGCAGGCCTTCGCCCTGGGCAGACTCTGGAGCGCCCGCGAGCCCCGCTTCCGAACTTGTTGCTGGGGGCGGAGCCGCCTGAGCCGCAGGGGTCGGCTGCCGCCGCTGCCGCGCGGTGGGCGGCGGCGTCGGGTAAGAGCGAGAGAGAATGGCGCCGGAGACGCCGTGCAGTGCGAGCGAGCGAGCGAAGCGAGAGAGGCAGGAGGGGAAGAGGCTGGTCTCGCTCGGGAAGCTTCCTCATCTTCGCGCTGGCATGCTCCTTGCAGAGGTCATGCTGGTACTGGGTCAAGTCGCGTCGGCCAAGGCCAAAGCGCCGGGCGGCTGCCGGGACGGCGCGAACCCCGCTCCCCGCTGTCCCGATGCCTCTCTCCCTTCCGCCTTTCCTCTCTGCCGCCTTCTTCTTTCGTCACGTCGTCGTCGCTCACAAGCGCCGAGGCGAAAGTCACGCCGCCGCAGTTTGTCGCCCCGGTCGCGTTGCTGCTGCCGCTGCCGCCGATGCCGTTCACAGGTGCCAGCCCAGCCGCGACATGCTCGTTCGGTTTTCGCCGATGATTAAACCGCGGTTCCTTCTCCGTCGCTCGCTCCGCCTCAAGAATCTTTCCTTCGTGGCGCTGGCGCCAGTGCAGCTCGTAAGTGAGGAGGAGGGGGACAGTGCCAAAAGGGAGGAATGCCAGCGCGCACTTAAAATCGCTCGCCTCGAAAGCCGGTCGTCGCCATTTGTGGCGCTGCGGCGCTGCGTGGCGCGTACTGACGGCTTATACCTCAGACGACGTGAGCACCGCTGAATTTAAGCACGTTAGTCGCGGAGGAAAGAAACAACAGGAGATTCCTGCGGCTGTTAGTGGTGGTTCATTGGTCATCCCTCGCCGGTGGGGGCTGCGCGACATGTGGCGCAGAGTCTCTTCCCGGATGCATACAGATGCCGGGGACTCCAAGTCTCAGACTGATAGTCGCAGCCCGCGGATGCGTGAGGCCGTGCTCCCGGCGCCGGCCCGGGCGCCGGCCGAGCCGAAAAGCCAGCTAGAATGCAGCTCGCCGGTGTGAAAACTCATCTAGCGTTAAATATCGGCACTTTGCATCGACAGTCAATGGAAGTGTCGCAAGTGCTGAAAAGAACTTTGAAGCTACAGAGCTACAGGGCGTGAAATCGTTGCGAGGTAACGGTGGCTCCGGCACCGCCCGAGGGGCCACCGGAAATATGTCGGTCGGGCTGGTCGTACACGCCGCTTTCAGCCTTCACTCGGCGCCGCCGCTGGGGTGGCCGGGGCAATGGCGCGGGAGTCGCGCCCGGCAGCCGGCCCTGGCCGAGCGCATTTTCCCCTCCGCTGCAGCCGCATCAAGCTCGGGTCGTGTTGGGAAGTGCTCGCAGTGGGCGGCCGAAGCGCGAAGTGCTTGCGCTAGAGTCTCGGGCAGCAGTCCGCCAATCTCGGGTCAGGAGAGGACCGCCGCCGCTTCTTTCCTTTCTTTCAAAAGCGGCGAAGGCCGGATGGCGCCATGCCACCTCTCTCGCTTCCGCCTCTTCCTTCTCCCTCCGGGGCCAAAGGTTGGGGGCGGCGCTCAGCCGCCGAGCGCGCCATGGGCCGGTCCGTGGCTTTCGCCGTCAACCGGAGCGATCAAACCGCGTGCCAGCGGCGCCAGCCGCCGGAGCCAAAGGTCGCCAGGTCGCTTCGCTGGGCGACATCGTTACCACCTACCGCTTGAAACGATCAGCGAAATGACATGCGCGAAATGGGGCCAGTGGGAAAGCCCCCGGCCACGAGGTGGTGTCGGCTGCCCGCCGGTCAGGTGGGATCCTCGCCGTTTTCCGGCACGCCTCGCCGTCCGCCGGGCTCGGGAGGGTGAAGGGTGAGCTGATGCGTTGTGTACGAAAAGATGGTGAATCATGCTCAGCAGTGGCGAGCCAGAGGAAATCTCGGTGAGTTCTGCAGCGTGCGATCAGCAATGGTCGGCCCGACCCGGCCTAGGCGAAGATTATCGGTCCATTTGCAGCTGAAAGCTCCGCTTCCTTCAGGATAAGGGCGCCGGCAATGGGCAGTTTTGCCCGCAGCTTAATGACGAGGTCTTGGGCCGAACGAGTCCAACCTGCTCGGGGTCCAATGGACGCCGGCTGTTGAGTCACGCCGCGGAAAGTGAGCGCCCAGGCCACCTTTGCGGCAGAACTGGCGCCGCGGATCGGACGCGCAGTTAAGGCGCCCGATGCCGACGCCACGAAAGCTCCAGAAAAGGTTGGTTGATCAGCAGACGGTGTTTGAAAGTGGAATCTGCCAAGGAGTGCGTGTTCACCGTCGGTCACAACGGATGGCTGGAGTCGGCCATACGCCGTCGCGCCGCCCAGTGCGAAAGTCGGTCGCCCAGTGGGAGGTTCGCGTGTGCGCCGCAGCTCGAAGCCGGCCCGGAGTCGTTTGCAGATTCCGGTGGTAGCAGCACATTCGAAACGCAGAGTTTGGAGGCGTACTAGTGGTTGGTGGTTCCATGCGAACAGCAGCTGAACGATGGGCACGTCGGTCCTGCCAGCAGCGCCGTTTCGGCAAGCGGCTGATGGCCTTCAGCCAGTCGAGCATCGAAGGGTCGAAGATCCGGCCCGCGAGATATGCGCCGCGAGCCAGCGCGGGGTGACGCAGCTCATTCGCCTGGCGGACCCGGGAAGTTCTCTTTCTTGTAGATAATGAGCAGGGGTTCGCCGCCTGAATGCTCGGCTCCTCGCGGCGTGCCTGCGAGCCGCTGGCCCGCGAAAAACCGGGGAGAGTGGGCGAGCCGCCGGGTCGACGGCAGCAGTGTCTCGCGTAGTCATTTTGAACACAATCGCACCTCGAGCGCGGATTGCTTGCGGGTTGGTCACCGATGTTACGCCGCGCTGACGCAGGTGCCGCCGCGCAGAGGGCGCCACAGTGCCGCATGGCATTTTTCGATCGCCACAGCCCGCCCCGTGGACGCCTTCAGCCGCGGTCGCCGCTTCTTCTTCACGCCACGCTTCAGTCAGCGCCCGGCCAGCTCTGGCGGCGTGAGTCACCGCCGTCGTCGCCGTCGCCGTCAGCCGCCGGAACGGTGGCCGCAGCAGTCGTCAGCGCAGGCGGCGCCGGCGGGGCGCCGGCTCTTCTCGCCGGCGGCAAGTCGGTCAGCGGTTACTGCCGGGGCGAACCTTCGGTCCGGCCGGCGTTCTTAGTCCGGTCGGCGCCTAGCAGCCGGCTGAGTGTGACCAGGGGAACCGATCTGTTTAATTGCGCCTGGTTATCGCAGAAGCCCAGGCGGTAAGCCGATCGCCGATGTGATTTTCACCAGCGCTTCGAATGTCAAAGCGAAGAAAATTAATGAAGCGCGGGTAAATGCGGAGTAATATGACCTTTCAACAGAGCGTTGCGCAACCCAGCAGCCGCCGCAGCGACGTGTCCCCCGTGGTCCCTGCTGGTAACCCTTCTCAGGGTGACACCATCGCTGTCTTCCAGACAGACACCTCAAACGGCTCCCCGCAAACCGGTGAAACAGCCCCTCAGCGTCGGCCAGGCTCATTGCCCGAAACCTGGTTCTCGGCTGGGGCGGACAAAACTTCCGTGGTTTGATCACCACTGCCGGCAGCCGATGGGAATTTCCACTGTACTAGGTTCAGCCGAGCGCCGGCACGCTCGTCCGGTATCGGGTGGCCCCAGACTTCCCCAGCGATCAGACTCAACTTGAATCTGATTGCGCCAGGCCTGGGGTCCAACCAGGGGTCGACTCGGCAGCACACCAAGCCCATTCCGGTACCCACTGGATCACCTGGTCGCCCAAATCTAACATCCAAATAACCGATTTCGGCAGAGGTCGACCGTTTCTGCGGTTTAACTTGTCGGATTTGTGATCATCTAGGTGCGGGATTGAGCGGCTGCCGAGGTGTATGAACAGTTAACATCAATACCGAGCGCCGTGAGATATTACACGCGCCAGCTCCCGCCAGTTGACCAAACAGCCTGCGCGCTGAGCAGGGTAGCGAGAGAGAAATGGGACGCCGTGCCAGAACACGTCTATCTTTCTGGGAAAAGCCGGGAGACACTGGCAGACGGTGATCGCACCCTAATAAAATCCATCTCAGCTGTGGCACCGGCACTCGCAGGCCATGCCCTGACCGAACATCTAAGGGGCCCACGGGAAAGAGTTTTGCCTCGGTAAAGCAATGCGGAGCGCGCTGGTCTGTCACAGCAGCTGTTTGTCACTGCAATGGCGCGAGAGAGTCTAAGCGGCCTGGCTGGTATGGACTGTAGGGGCTGCAGACTCGGGCTCAGAACAGCCTGGGATAAGATAAAGATACACAGACACTCAAATGGTTAGGAACTGAAGAAAGGATCAAAGCAGCTTTTCTCACCGAAAGAAACATCGAATAGAGGAGCTTCCTATTAAAGAGCCGAAGAGGAATGCCGATAGTGTTATATTTGTTCAGGGCGAGTGCAGCTCATCGGGTCGGGCCCGATCGCGAAAGATCATCATACCAAACGGCCAAACAGATTTACGTGCGAGACGCTGCCTGCAGTTGTGCTGTTCAGTGGTCCCAGATGTGAGCAGCCGCACCAGAGAGCAGCCGCTGCTCAAGACCCGAAAGGGTCGTCAGCAAGCCATGGTGCCGATCAATGATTCAGGTCGCCTCCAGGGAGCCAGCCGTCGGTTAGTACACGGAGGCAGTTAATCGCCTTAGGCACGGTCGAGTCGAGCGGCAAGAGGGAAGGGGCAACAATGACACCGGGAAGAGGGTTATCAGCCAGCGGCTCAACACCCGCCCGGCACCGCCAGTTAATTGAAGCGCCAGGAAATGAAGTTAACTGTTCAACCGTGCCGCCAGGACGTTTTCGACGCCCGAACGACAAGCCAGATGTCCGGCTACCCGATGCGTTAAACAATAAAGGGCCCGGGAGCAACCGTGCCGAGTTATCTGCAGCGGATGAAGCGTCGTGAGCACAAGAGCGGCGACTACCGCTTCCAGCTTATTACCCATCTCTGATAGGAACTGCCAAACATTTTGGGATCTACATGCCACACCGGCAAATTTATCTGCCTTTGCCAAGCTGGGAACACTTTAACAGTCTGGGGACATCTGAGTCGAATACAGCATCACGGTCAAAGAAACTGAGTAAATGCGCAGGTTGAGCGTTTCGGCTCGTCCAGACGAATCAGTTTGGGGAGTCATCATGGGAGGATCCCGAGTGTTCCCAGATCGCGAGACACCCGTGGTTAACATCTGAAATTCTGACATGGATTTCTGCCGAGGTGAGCGCCCGAACGCTTGCGCGACGCTAACAATGGAGATCTCACCGATCAAGCCCCATTCAGCCGAGACCGCACTCTCCAGGAGGCCAGCTGTGCCGGAGCAGCCTGCCCCAAAAGAGGGATGCTCGAAAATTCGAAACTCCCAGTACCTATGACGATACGTCAAGAACACAGACCGCCAAGCGGTATTCGCGATTACGCCAAAGCTTCGGACACGCAAAGTTACCAGCCGCTTGCAGCTGCAGGCAGCGGATCCCCACATCGTCTGGTGAGCAGATATGCAGGAAGACACCAGCAGCTCAGATCACCGCGAACAAACACGCACAGATGAAATTCATTTCGGCCGGGTAGTGCACCTCGATGTCACCCTTTGCTTGTTCCGGTTATGGACCTCGTTGCGCAAGCGGAGAGTGGCAGTGGTATCACCAGGGCGAGCAAAGATCTGGCCCTTTCGAGTTCCGAGCGGCCATGAATATTTAACATCAAGATATTAGAGATCTTTTGCAATTCACACAAACGGTGCGCCTGCTCAAGACATCAAGTTTAATTATGATTCTGGTCGTCAACGACCAGTGCCAGGTGGGATCGTCAACGGCACACTGATCACGCAACCCAGGTTGCAGACTTCGACTGGATACAGCCACCTCCACAAACTGGACACGGCCAGAGAATTGATCAAGCTCAGCCTTCAGCAGGTTCGATAGTCCGTGCCCAGCATCATCCGACCGATACTGGCCGAATATTGCATTCGAAAGCCGGGGTTTCGAAAACTTCGATCAAAAAACTGAACAACGGTCAGTGACTGGCCGCACTACCTTCGCAGATTTTGCTTATATCTCTGTACTCGAAAGACGAAGGATTCGTGGGTTTAGGCACACAATGGCGGCCTGATTAGCGCGTATCGCACGCCAGTTCCGATTTGTTCAGAGCGTCTCCTGAGCAAAGATCATCGGAACAAACGCGTTAAATCGGCGTTAGCCGGGTGGGAACAGGGAGAAGATCCCATCTATTTGGGATCATCAAGCAGCTTGGCCCGATTCAATAGTGTTATGTTGAGTGGAAGCACGACCTTTGTCCGCTTTCAGCCTGTGTAATTGGAGAAAATCTTGTGGGCCAATTATATCCAGGAATACAAATCTGGAGGGCACAATTGAATCATTGCCAATATTACAGTAGTACTACCATGTGAATGCTACCAGGTCAAACCGCTTCCACGGCTGGGGGAGCGCAAGATCAAGGCATGTGGCCGCGACGCGACATGTAAAGCGCCATCGGGCACCGCTCAGTGACCCAGGATCACAGCTGCCACCAGCCCGAGGCGTTTCGAGAGGCTTAAAAGCCGACCGGCCACCGTACAGTTCTCGGGACAGGAAGGACGCCCGCACCGGTGGGATGCACAGCATCTTGCTGCGATGACGCCGCGAAAGCACAGCACGTACCATCTAGCGAGACGCTTATGGCTTTCCTGGGAGCCGCGGGAAATGGCATCAAGAAAACTTTTCGACCTGAAACTCTGCCTTCTCTACGAAGCCAGATTCACAATAACAGTGCTCATGCCTGTGGACATTGCATATATTTGCCAGTAGGGCCAGTAGTAATTGTGAAGTTCATGAATAGTTAATTTTTTCTTTCTGTTTGTTGTTTGTAGTAAACATTTTGTGTATGCCTGCCTTGTATCGTTTTTGTAATGTTTTGCACAGCCAATGTTGTTTAAAAACAAAACAAAAACAAAAGAAAACAAAAAACCAAAACAAAAATCACAAAAAAACCAAAACAATGGTCATAAACACAGTTAGTATGATATGTTAGGACAGGACCATAACGTCACTCGACCGACTGTCGATTTGTTATGACGGGCAACCCGAAAGCGAACATATTATCATTTGGCGTGTTCGGTGTCAGCCGTCGGCGACGCCAGCATGAATGGGACGGTATCTAGTATTCCACTGTCTCACCATTAACCACAGCCAGAACGGGCTGAATCAGCGGGGAAAGAGTTGATCTCGTTGAGCTTGACTCTAGTCTGGCGCTGTGAAGCGAGAGGCAGAGCTGGACTGCGCCAGCGGCACCAGCTCGCCGGCGCCTGCCGAGAATATCACCATTTGATCGGTTACTTTACTGCAAAGGGGGCTCGCCCGGCGTTGCAGTCACGCCGGCCGCGGTTCGCCTCCGGAGTCAGCTGTGTAGGTGGGGAGTTTGAGACATCGTCAAAGGTAACGCAGGTACGGATCTCTCCTCCGTGAAAGGCAGGGCAAAGCTCGCTGATCTGATTTCGGCAATGATCAGATCGCGAAAGGGCTCTTTCCTTTCTCTGGTGCTTGGGTTTGCTAGGAGGCAAAAGTCGCAGCTGTCACAGGTACTGGTCGGTGCCAACATAGCGACGTCGTTGATCCTTCTATTTTTCCTGTCATTGCAGCAGAATACCGCTGCCGATTGTTCACCACTGGTCAGGAACGCGTGAGCTGTTTAGAACGCCGCGAAAGACAGGTTGCAGCTCTGGCCGATGATGTTGCCGCACAGTATCTCGCTCAGTACGCCAGAACTGAGCCTGCGCCAGCTATGAGGTGCCGGCGCCGAGGTTATTATCTGTTTATGACGATCCGCTCTCTAAGTCAGAATCTCGCTTAGCGAGTGTCGATGTTGCGCCTCTGCAAGCCGCATAGTTGCCGCCGCCTCGTGCGGAGCGCCACAGTCGAGGGGCGACGATGCGCGCCGCCTTTTCTCTTCTCGTCGCGCATCGCATTTGTCGTGGGGTACTGGGCGCCAACAGCTCAGACGCCTGACTTAGTCAGGTCAGATAGCACAGCCTCCCGCCGTTGAGAATCAGCTCTAATGTGCTTTGGTCGTGCAGGGCGGCCGGAGCCGAATCGAACCGGCGGGAGGCGGTCAGCTGGCTTGCAGGCGCCGTCTTCGCTCTTTCCTTTCCTTCCTTCCTTCTTTCCTGCCGTCAGGGGCCCTCGAAAGTAAGGGCTGGCGCCGCCGTTGCTGGCTCCGCCGCTTTCTGCGTGAAACTAGTTTCGACGCCGAAAGTCGTGTCGGTCGCTACGCCAGCGGCGCGATTAGCGTTACTGCCAAAGCTCCCAGAGAGGCGCCGCAGTCTCGGAGCCTTCGTGGTTGGTGTCAAGGGTCTGGAGCGGCGGCGGGCGGCGGGGGTTTCTCAGAGCGCCGCCGCCGTGTAAGAGGGGAAACTCGCTTGTCGCCGTCTTCGCCGGGGGCGGTAGATTTGCCAGCCGCGTCGCCCGGCCGCCCGCCAGACTGAAGGTCGCTTGCCGGAATCTTCTGGCTAGGCCGGGCTCAGTGGTAGACTAGCCAGTCGCTTAAAGCATCCGTTACAAGAGGTCGGTGCCAGTCTCGCGCCACAGAGAGGCTGCAGGTAGATCACAAAGCAGCGCATAAGCCCCGCCGCGGGTGATAGCAGCGGTCTGCGCCACAGCAGGTTCGCAGTAGACTGTTAAATGTGTCGCCGCGCCATACCGCCGCGCGGGTACCAAGCCGCCACCGTCTCGCCGCCGCCTGTGGGTAGACAGCCAGTCGTTCGCTCTTCGCCGTTCGCGGGCAGCTAGCCGCAAGCCACGCCACGGGTACAGCCACCGCTGGTTTGTCCATTCTCGCGCTCGCCGCCCCAGTTCGTTAGTCGTCTCTACCGCGCCGGTAGACTAGCCACGCCAGTTGTTCGCCTACAAGAGCCCGCAGGATCTCCAGCTTGCCGTTTCGCAAGAGGTTCGTGACACGTCGCTAGCAACCGGCCTGGCAACAGTCATAACCTTCGCTATTGCCGGCCCGTGGGGTATTGTTGTCGCCAGTTTGTTCCGTCATGCCGCCGGGTAGACCTAACGCCTAGCCGTGGTCCGGTTCGCCGTCGCCGGACCTGCTAGTCCTCTATATTTCCGCTGAGACGTCGCTACGCCCCATGACCCACCTCTTACTGGAAGCGTCGGCGATCATTCAGGTCTGCCCTTGCCGGACGTCGGCGATCACCAGGTCTGCCCTGCCGGGAATGCATGACAACAGGTCTGAACCAGCTGGACGCCCATGACCAGGTCTGCCCTGCTGCGGAATGCAGGCGATCAACAGGTCTGTTCTTTCCAGCGGAATGCCGGGGCGATCACATCAGGTCTGCCTTTCTGAGCTAATACGCGATACCAGCCCGCTCCTGTCGGGTGGCGACAACAGGCTTCGGCAAATGCAGGCGAGACACCGTGTCTGCCTCTGGCTCGGAATATCGGCATCAGTCCGGGCCTCTGGTCGAAAGCCAGCAGCTTTTGATCAACAGGTCTATCCTTGGCTGGGAATGTCGGGCATCGTTCAGCCTCTGGAAGCCGGAATGCAGGCGGTTCGCCTCTCGCGGAATGGCGACTAGTCTACCCCTTAATTGCGAGGTCTGCCCCCAATGACCAGTCTCACCTCTGCCGGGAATGCAGCATGACGGTCTGATCCCCATGGGAATGTCGGCTTATCACCAGGTCTGCTCCCTGCGGACTGATGTGGTCTGAAGTAGGTTCACTCCCTGCCGGACGGCGGGCGATCACCAGGTTCACCTCTGCCGAATGCATGCGACAAGTTCAACGAGTCGGCGATATCGTCTGCCTCCCAAGCGAATGAAGGCGACGTCTGCTTCAAGCGATCAACAGGTCTGCCAGCCGAATGTCGGCGACACCAGGTCTTTCTGTCGGGACGAAAGACCACGCCTCAAGCGGTCGCCGCAGACACCAGGCCCGTCGGGGACAGGCGATCACACCGCTTCCTTTCGAGCCGAGGACACCAGTTCATCTTTAACGATACATCACTTACATGGGACGTGGGCGATCACCAGGTTCGGCTCCCTTAATGCAGGCGAGTCAACAGGTTAGTCTTTCGAGAATGCCGGCGACGTCAGGTCTGTTTTCATGTCGGCGATTGGCTCAGGTTCACCTTAAAAGCGGAAATGGGCGACACAGTCTGGCGACCGGAGCAGCAGTATGACGTCAGGTTCGCCGGAATGCCGGGCGATCAGTTCACCTCAATCGTCAGAGATGGAATGCGTGACAGAATCATCTCCTTGCGGTGACACCAGGTTCACTTTTGTCGGGGGCAGGCGATAACGCCCATTCTTCTTTCTGATGGCGATATCGTGGGCCTGGGCGATCACCACTTTTCGGGAATGCCGGCGATCACCGTCTGCCTTTACGGGGACCGGTGACAACAGGCTACCCTCTTCGAGACGCAGGCGACACCGTGTTCGCGGAGTCGATATCGGGCGATACCGTCTACCTTGGGTCGGCGACAACAGTCTTGCTTGGGAATGTCGGTGATCAATTGTGTTCACTAATCGACGGCGATTAGTCAGGTCTGTTCTTCGCGGAATGGGCGATCAACAGGTCTACTCCTGGTCGCCGGCGATCACCAGGTTACCCTACCCGGTCAGCAGGCGATCACATCGGGAATGGGCGATACCTCAGGTCTGCCCTTGCGGAATGGCGACCACAATCCCAACGAATGGCGGACGCTCGGAGGCGACACCAGGTCTGCCGCGGAATGCAGGTTAGTTCGCCCTTTCGCCGAGTGATCAGGTCTGGCCCCTTGCGGGAATGGCGATAACAGGTTCACCCTCACCGGACGGTATGACAACAGGTTCGTTAAAGCCGGGAATGGCTTATCAACAGGTCTGGCCTCTGTGCTGGGACGCCGATGATCACCATTCATCTCTTGCCGGGACGGCAGGCGATAAACAGTGGTTCGTTTCTTTGCTGTAGGCGATCACCAGTCTACCCATCGGGTCGCAGGCGAGTCGTCTACCTGCGGGAGGAGGCGATCACCAGTGTTCCCTGAACGTGGCGATTTTCAGTCTACCTTCACCGAATGCAGGCGACAACAGCCCGCCTTCGCCGGAATGCCGGCGTTCGCTCCACCGAATGCAGGCGACAACAGTTCGCCCCAAGCGGGAGCGTCAAGCATCACCAGGCTGCCTCGCCAGGCGACAACAGGTCTGACGGGCGATCAATCAGTTCGGCCCCTGCCGGAGATGCAGGCGATCAACAGGTCTGCTCCCTGAAGAGATCAACAGTCTGCCTTCTTCGGAAATGGCGACACACAGGTCTGCTGGCCGCCGGCGATCACCACTGCCTCCCTGTCGTGGGGAATGGTAGGCGACGTCAGGTCTGCCTCAAGCGAATGTCGGCGACACCAGGTCTGCTCTTGCCGGACGCAGGCGATCAACAGGTCTGCTTCAAAAGCGAATGCCGGTGATCAACAGTCTGGCCCCAATCGGTCGAGAGATAACGCATGAATGACGGCGACACGTTCGCTCCTGGGATCGTAGCGACGGTCAGGTTCAATTTCGCACGGGCGATCACCGGTCTGGCTCCTACGGGTCGCATGTGACACCAGGTTCACTCCTACCGGGTCAGGCGACAAACAGTTCATTCCTTGCCGAATGTCGGCGATCACCAGGTCTGTTCCTGACGGCGATCGGGAATGAGCGACGAACAGGTTCGTCGAAGGCGATCGCCTGGCCTCTGCGACGTGGAATGCCGGCGATCACCGTTCACCCTGTCGGTCGGTGACAACAGGTTCATCTTCTTACCGGGTCGAGGCGACAGTTCAGCCTTTACCGGGAATCATGATCAGCCAGCGTGGAGCAGGTGACGTGCTCAGCCTGCCGGACAGAGCGACAACAGCCCGGTTTCGCGGGATTGGCGACAACATCTGCTGGAATAGCACCGGCGACCAGTCTGGGTCGGGTCGGCGACAACAGGTCTGCTCTCTGGGCGGATGTGCCGGCGATTTGTGTCTTCTGCTGGTCGTCGGGTGATTACCAGTTCTGCCTTACCGGGATCGAGGCGACAACAGGTTCACCTTTAATGGGTCGACGGCGACAACAGTTCGCTTTCAGCGGACAGGCGACAACAGGCTCATCTTCAGCGGAATACGCCATTCCTGCCGAATGTCGGCGCACATCTGGCCCCCACCGGAATGGTGGCGGACAACAGGTCTACCTTCGAATGGCATGATCATCAGGTCTGGACATCAAGATGACAACAGTTCAATTTTTGGGTGCCGGACGGGCGATCGGTCCGTCATCAAGGCCCACCGAATGCGGCGATCAACGCTGGAATGCCGGCGATCAACAGAATTGTTCCTCTGTGACGCCGGCGATTGACCGCGCCACCTCAGGACGCAGGCGACAACGCTCATTCTCTCACGGTGGACACCACTGCCGGAATGCAGGCGATCAATCAGGTCTACTTTCAAGCGGAATACGGGCGATCAGGTCTGTTTCGTGGGAAATGGCGACACCTGCGTCCGCCTCGTGGAATGCAGGCGACAGCACCCGTCGGCGACACCAGGTCTTCAGCGGGTCAGGTGGCGACAAACAGGTTCATTCCTGTCGGGAATGCAGGTGATCGTTCACTCTTCACGGAATGCAGGCGACAACAGTCTGCCTCTTACGGCGATCACCCAGGTTCACCTCAGCGGACAGGCGATCAACAGTTCACTTTTTGAATGCCGGGCGATCACCAGGTTCACTCCTCTCTGCTGAACAGTGCGGACGTCTGGATCATCGGCGATCGCGTCTGGCCTTTGCAGGCGACACTTACATCGAATGTGGTGGCGATTGAACAGGTCTGTCCTCCTCTCGGAAAAGCCGGCGATCACCTCAGGTCTACTTTCAAAGCGGATGCCGGCGACACCAGGGCCCGCTCCCTGTCGGGAGCGGTGACAGGTCATCATGACAATCGTCTGCTTCCTAGCGGAGGCATAACAGGCTCACTTCTTAAAGCGAATGCGGTGACACCAGGTCTACCTGCTGGAACAGGCGATATTGGTCAGGTTCGTTTCGCGGAATGCGATCTGCCTCTGCTACGTCGGGTGACAATCAGTCTACCCATCAGCAGGCGGACAGGTTCCGATCTCTGCTGGGTCGTGCAGGCGACAAGAATTGTTCTTCAGCGGGTGCAGGCGACAACAGGTGTCTGGCCCCTGCTGGGAATGCCGCGCACTGCTCCACATCGGAATGTAGGCGACAACAGGTCGCAGGCACCGCCCTGCGCGGAATGCATGACGGCTCAGTTCGCCCCACCGATCGCATGACAACAGGTCGGAATGTCGGGCGACAGGTCTGCTCCTGCCGGAATGGCGGCGACAACAGGTTCGGCCCCCGGAAAAAAGGCGACAGGTTCACCCCTGTGGAACGCAGGCTTATCAACGTCTGGCCCTTCCAGGCGACAGTTCAGCCTCTCTCAGCCGGGACGCAGGCGATCAACAGGTCCGCGGTCGGCGTTTATCGTCACTCGCCGGAATGACAGGTCTGCCCGGAATGGCAGGCGAACAGGTCTACCTTCAGCGGAATTAGTTCACTCCTGAATGCATGATAACAGTTACTTTAATCGGAATGTCGGCGATAGTTCAATTTCTTTGTCGAATGAAGTGACAACAGGTGCCTCTCTGCTTGAATGTCGGGCGATCAGGTTCACCTCACGGTATATGACAACAGGTCTACCGGCAGATGGGAATTTAGCTGCCATCAACAGGTCTGTCTCTGCACAGGTCGCAGCGACCAGGTCTACCTCCCGCAGGCGATCAATCGTGTTCAATCTCTGTCGCAGGCGACAACAACGACACGGTCTGGTTCCTTGCCGAATGCTCATGATCACCAGTCTGCCTCTGCCGGGAATGATCGGCGATCAATCATACCACTCTTAACAGTTCAATTCCTTCAGCTACCACGGGCGACAACAGGTCCACCCTTTGAAAGCTGGAATCGCCGGCGATCATTCGTGTCTGCTCTTCATCGGAATGCAGGCGGACAACAGTTCGCTTCCTTCATCGCCACCAGGTCTGCCTTCAGTGCCGAATGGCGACACCAGGTCTGGTCGCCGGGCGATCAATTGTAGCCCGCCGCTGCGAATGGTAGCGATCAACAGGAAATTACCTTCGCTCACTCTCAGCGGTCGGCGGCGACAACAGTCTGGCCTCTTGCGGACCATTTTCGTCGCAGGTGACAATGGTCTCGTGGGAATACGGCGATCACCAGGTTCGGCCTTTGAATCCAGGCGATCAACAGGTTCGCTTCTGCTGAATGTCGGGCGACACCAGGTCTGCCTCCTTCAGCGGATCAGGCGATCAACAGGTTCAGACGATCACCAGGTCTACTCCTTGCCGGAATGGGCGATCGTTCACCTCCTTGTCCAGGCGACGAACGTTCGGCTCCCTCGGTGCCGGCGACCGTAAGTCTGCCTCTGAATGCGGCGACAACAGGTCTGCTCCTGTCGAGGCGACGCTTGCAGGGAATGTCGGGCTTTCTGCCGGAATGGTGCTTTGATCAACAGCCCACCAGCGGTCGAGCGCGACAACAGGCGGAGAGCGATCACCAGCCTGGTCTCTGGTTCGATCGCAGGCGATCAACAGGTCTGCCCCCACCGGAATCAGCTTGGCGACGAACAGTCACCTCGTGCACGCGGCGACAATCAGTCTACCTTCTTGCGCCGGCGACCAGTCTGGGCTCCCTTACCAGGTATGACAACAGGTCTACTTCCGCCAGCCGCCGCGATCAAGTCTGCCGGGAATGGCCGGCGACTACCAGGCCTGCCTTGTCTCGAAGGCGATAACAGGCTCCACCTTCATCGGAATGAACAGTCTCGTGGCGACACCAGGCTCGCCTCCTTACCTGGAATGAGGTAGCGATACCAACAGGTCTGCCTGAAAGTCGGGCGATAACAGTTCACCCTGAACAGGTCTACCCTTCGGGAACGGTGACACCAGGTCTGGGCTCGCGAATGTGCGATAACAGGTCTGCCCTCACCGGGAATGCAGGCTGATCGTCTGCCTTCTTCAGCGGAATGCAGATAACAGTCTGCCTCTGTGCTCGGGACGGCGATCACCAGGTTCGCCCTTGCTGGACAGAGACAACATTTTGCCGGGACATGATCACCAGTTCACCTTCTTGCCGGAATGTAGGCGATCAACAAGTTCATTTCCTGCGGAATGCCGGGCGATCACCAGTCTACTCGCGGAATGGCGGCGATCAACAGGCTCACCTTCACCGGAGTCGTAGCGATAAACAGTTCGTTCTTCTTCGGAAAGGTTCGCCCATGGGACGTCGGGCGATCACCGTCTGCTCCCACCGGGAATGGCGACGGTCGTGTTCGTTTTCGAGACACCAGGTCTGGCCTTTGCGGAATCGCAGGCGATCGGTCACAGACACCAGGTCTGCTCGCTGGTCGTAGGCGATCAACAGGGTCTACCTCGGTCGAAATGGGCGACACCACCCACGCAGCCGGCGACACCACTGCCTCTGACCTGGGAATGCAGGTGATCACACCTTCTGCTGGGCCGACAGATCACCTCACCGGGAATATTCATTCCTTGCAGCGGAATGGTCGATCAACAGTTCTCGTTGAATGGCAGACAGGTCTGCTTTCGCGACAGGTCTGGCCTCAAAGGGCATGCATAGTCTGCTCTCACTGGACGGTTCAGGTCTGCCTCGCTGAAGTATCACCGTGTTCGCCCTGTTCGGGTCGGAGACAGTCTGGCTCTCACCGACGTAGGTTTACCAACAGTCTGCTCTCTCAGCGGAATCAGCGACCAGGTTTCACCGGGAATGGCGACTGGGCTCAGGTTCACCAACACGGCGATCAACAGTTCGCCTGCCGGATGGAGGCATCGGGCTCAGCGTGTTGCGATCAACAGGTCTGTTTCTGCGGAATGCCAGACAATCAGGTTCACTTCCTGGTTCGTAGGCGACTCAACAGGTGTTCACCTTCTGTCATGATTACCGTGGAGTACCGAGGGGTGACGGGTCAGTCTTTCCTCGGCGGTCGCCGGCGACACCAGGTCTGGTTCCTTGCATACCGACGCGACAATTGTGCTCACCTCCCACCGGTCGCAGGCGACAACAGGTCACCTTCAGCGGGTAGGCGATCGTCTGGCCTCGGTCGCCGGCGACACCAGTTCACCTACCGGCGATACCGAATGGCGACACCAAGTTCAAGCCCCGCGGAACGAGCGATCACCGTCACCTTTGCGTCGGGCAGGCGACAACGTCTGGCCCTTCGGGAATGCCGGTGAGCCGTGTTCGCCTTCAGCGGAACAGGCGACAACAGGTTCGCCTGCGCGGGAATGTCGGGTGATCACCAGTCTGCTTCCTCGGAATGGAAGTCGATCAACAGGGCTGTCGATCGGTGACACCAGGTTCACCTCAGCATGGAATGTAGGCGGAATACCAGGTCTGCCTCAATCGGTCGAGGCGACAACAGGCTCGCCTTCGTGGAATGCTCGGGCGCCACGGGATCGGTGGCGACGTCAGTTCCGAAAGTACGCCATGATTGGCCTCGTCTGCTTCCTAAACGGTCAGGCGATAACGTGTCTGGCTCCTTCTGGTCACCGAGATGACAACAGTTCGTCAGCGCAGACAACAGGTCTGCCTTGGTCGGGAATGAGGCGATTGCAGCCCGCCTTTCAACAACAAATTGCCTTCATCAATGCAGATTGTCTGCCTCCACTGGGAATGCAGGCGACGTTCAGCCGCCGCTGGCCGGGCAGACCTGGTACCGGAAGTGCCGCTAAGGGGCTCGCCGTTGCCTCCGGCCGCCATCGCGAGGCTGCAGTACCGCTGCGCCATCTCGTCAGGCTCGTTTAGGCCGCCGGCCCAAATCTTCCGCCTGTCCGTGATCATGAGACATGGAGCAGCCCAAAGCCGTGAGTGTTCGTGTTCGTAGGCGAAAGGGCTGTCACGGGAAGTAATGCCCAGGAACCCGCACTCACGCACGGCGGGGACTCCGTATTCTCGTCTGCTACTCCTGTACTTCAGCCGACCGAGACAGGTGGAGGCGCAGCCAGCAGCCTCAGCGCCCGGTTAGCTTATGGCGCTGCTTAAGAAGTCGCCGGCGCACCTGCAAACTGGCTGCTGCCCGGGGAAAGATGAAGACGGCAGACGAGCACCAGGTTGGTGCTGTAAGAAGATGAGTCGCGAGAAGTCACGGCGCAGAATCCGCTTCCGCCTCGGTCGCGTCGGTTTTCGCGAAGCTTAGCGATGCAGCTGTGCTCTCCGGCCTGTGCCAGCGAGGCGGGGCTGGCAGCAGAGCGGCCCAGCCTCGCTCTCCGAGCCGTTAAATACCAGTTAAAGCGAGCGATAAAGAGTTAAATTTCAGCCCAACAGGTGAGGCACTCGAGAAGAGAGCGAACGCGAGCCATAAAACCGCCTCGCCCGGCTGCTGCCAGTGGTGCCGCAGCCGATGCGTTTCCTTCGGCTCAGGCCAGGTGAGGCGGAGGAGTTTGCGAGTTTAGTCGCCAGCGCGTAACTCGTCCGCCCGCTGCCGCCGGTTTCCGCTTAAAGAGCGTACGATGCGAAGCAGGGCTCAGGTCAGGTGCGGAGACGCAGCCACGGCGTCGCAATCCTCGCCCGCCGCCGCCGCTCGCTGGAGGGGAGCCGGTCGCCCTCCCGCGGTGGCGGCGAGCTGGGCGCCGTCCCGCCCGGCACCGGGCCGCCGGGCGGCCGTGTCGTGCCGGCCATCGGGCAGTCAAGCTGATCGCCGTCGCTTGTTGAGCTCGCCGGCAGGTAAATTCGCCTCTTCGCAGCCAGCTGAACAGGTGGTCGGCGCCAGCTCCCGCCACTTCAACGCCTGTTCAGGCAGCCGAGGCTCTGGCAGATCCGGCCGCTCAGCTCGCGACGGAGTCCGCGTGAGTTTTGCCGGCCATGCTCTGCCGCGTTGCCGGGAGTTACGGTTCCTTCGGCCCCTGGGGACCGCGTAGCGGCGGAGTGCTCATTTTATGGGTAAGATAGAAAGTCACGCAGTCGGCCGCGCATCGGAACCCCACAGCAGAAGCGAGAGAGAAAGTCTCAGGAGAAGGCGCCGCCCATCTTCCTTCCTTTCAGAGGTCCGCAGCCAGGGGTCTGGTCATTGTCCCCGGGCCAGTGGAGCAGTTCGGTGCCAAGTTGCTATCTGCTTCCAGCAGGTGGTGAGGTCGCCCGCTGTTCCTCTTTTTCACGCGCTAGTCGCCGCTACGCAGCGCATGACTAAACGCTGGTCACGAGAGCCAGCGCTCAGAGAGACAGTGGCCAGAGACCGGAGAGATCCGAGGCAGACGGGCGGCGGATGGGGAAGCGGGAGTTGAGTCCAGTCCGGCTCCCTCGGCCTCGGTCCCCCGTAAGGGCTCGAACAGCCGGCGGAAGGATGGGCCTAGGAGTTACCAGTCCCACCCCTCACTGCCCCCTCGCCGGCAGGGGCCTGCGACTCCTCGGCGGGGAAGGCTACTCGGTCGGCGGCGACGATAGCAAAAGCTTTTTGCTCTTTCCTTTCTTTTTTTCGGCTTTCTGTTGTCCCAGGAAGAGCGGTCGCAAGCCTTTTTGTCTCCTAGCTTTATCGATGGCAGTGGGAGAGCCCTGGCATGCCGTGAGCGGGCCTCTTCGGAAGGAGTCGGGCCAAGTCAAAACATGGGGAAGCTCGGCGGCGCCCTGCTCGGCATGGGCACCGCCGAGGCTTCCCCCATGACAGAGAGAAGCCCCGGGAGAGGTGCCCGCCAGCCGAGGGCCCTTTCCGACGCCACCCGAGGAAACTCCACCTCTATCGACGCTGGAGACAAAGGCCCCGCGCCACTCTTCCTGGGACAACAGAAACCGAAAAGAGGAAAAAGACAAAAGCACACTATGCAGCCGCACGACCCGTGCTAGCCACGGGGTCACGGGCTCGCGGCGGGCCGGGGCGGGGCGAGACTCGAGACTCAACTCCCCTAAAACCCCCATCCGCCTCGCTGACGGTCTCGAGCCCGCGCTGGGACCGGAGGCGGGGGCGAGACTCGAGACTCAACTCCCCAAAACCCCCATCCGCCCGCCGCACGGATCTCTCGGTCTCTCTCGCCAGCACACAGCGCCTCTCTGGGCCTTCGCTTCGTGGGCCCGCGACTCTTTCGCTGCCAGCGCTGCTGCAGGCCGCGGCTTAAGGCCGCGTGAGAAAAAGAAGGGAACAGGCCGGGCGGCCCCCACACTCCGCCACGCCTGAAAAAGCAGAGCCGCTCGCAGCCCAGCTCCGGCCGGGCAGCCACCGCAGCCGGGCAGCAGGCCAGACCCCACAGGCCGCCCGCCACGGTGGCTCGGATCGCACCAGCCGAGGAGGGAGATGGGGCGAGGCGCCGCCGCCGCCCCTCACATCGCCGGGCTTTTCTCGCTCTCTGTCGGGTTCCGCCCGCTTACGGCGCAGAGCCGGCCACCGCGCCGGCCGCCACCGCTAAAATGAATGACTCACCGCTACGCTGTGGGTCCCCGGCTTAGGGCCGAGGAAGGGGAACCATGCTTTCAACGAGGCACGGCGGGAAGGGTGCCGCCAACCCCGGCCGGCAAACTCCACGGGGCGACTCCCGTCACCGAAGCCCCCTTGGGCGAGCCGAGGCGAGGCCGGATGCTCCCACCGCACGCTCTCGCGAGCTCCTTTCCCAGGCGGACGCCTTCTGGGCAAGACGGGTCGGGAGCGGGAATGAGGCGCTGCCACCTCGGGCGGCCGAGCGAGCCGTGCTCTCGGGAGCTTCGGGAAGGGGCCGGGAACCTACCTTCGGCAGGCTCAACGCAACCCCGGCCGCAAGCCCAGCCCCGGCTGCCGGTAAAAGCGCACCGACCGGCAGCCGAAGAACGCCGCACCCGCCAGAGCGGGCCGGCCCCGGCTTAAGGTCGGGCGGAAAGAACGAGGCGCCGCCGCTCGCCCGCCACCATCGCCGGAGGAGCGAAGCGGGCACCTGCCTCTCTTCGCCAAACCGCAGCAGCCGGGCCGGAGCGGGACACGCGCGCTGCTGCTTCGCTTCGCTTCGGGTCTCCCCGCCTCACCTGGCCTGGGCCGGGAGCACAGCTCGCACGCTCGCTGCGAAACCGCAGCAGCCGGGCCGGAGCGGGACACGCGCCGCGGCTTCAGCTTCTCGCTTCGGGTCTCCCCCGCCACCTGGCCTGGGCCGGGAGCACAGCTCGCATCGCCGCTGCTGGAAACCGGCAGCAGCCGGGCCGGAGCGGGACACGCGCCGCGGCTTCGCCTCCGCTCGGGTCTCCCCGCCTCACCTGGCCTGGGCCGGGAGCACAGCTCGCGATCGCTTCGCTGCTAAACTCGGCAGCAGCCGGGCCGAGCGGGACACGCTGGGCCGCGGCTTCGCCTCGCTCGGGTCTCCCGCCTCACCTGGCCTGGGCCGGGGAGCACAGCTCGCATCGCTCGCTGCGAAACCGCAGCAGCCGGGCCGAGCTGGACACGCTGCCGCTGCTTCTCTCGCGGCTCGCTTCTTCGCCCGCGCCGCCTGGGCCGGGTGCAGCTCGCATCTCAGCCTCGCTGCACTTCTTTTTTTTTTCCATCGGAACCGGCAGCAGCCGGGCCGCAGCGGGACACGCCGGCGGCTTCTTCCGCCTCGCGCCCCCGCCTCGCTCTGGCCCGGGCCGGGAGCAGCTCGCCGCCTCCACCTGTCTCAGTCAACTGGGGTTACGGGAATGCCGGACAAGGCCACGGGAGAGTCCTTGCCGTGCATTGGCGGTACGGTTCCTGGGCCGGCACGATCGCCTTCGCAGGCCGCCTCTTTTCCGCCTACGGACACAGGCACTGCACAGCCTGGGCGGGAGACCGCCCAGAACCCTGTCTCCCATGATACGGACAAGCGGGGCCCAGGAGGCCGACGAGCACAAGAGAACGAAGCCTAGGTGACCGGGTGGCGCAGTGAGCACGCCGCCTCCTACGATGAGGCAGCCGGAGGCAGCCGAAAACAGCGACCCCTTAGCGCACTCTCCGAGGACACCAGGTCTACCCAGCCAGCGGGGTAGACCTGTTGTCCGCCTGCATTCCCGATTAAGGGGTAGACCTGTTGTCCGCCTGCATTCCCGCTTAAGGGGTAGACCTGTTGTCCGCCTGCATTCCCGACTAAGGGGTAGACCTGGTGTCCGCCTGCATTCCCGCTTAAGGGGTAGACCTGGTGTCCGCCGGCATTCCCGATTAAGGGGTAGACCTGTTGTCCGCCTGCATTCCCGATTAAGGGGTAGACCTGTTGTCCGCCTGCATTCCCGCTTAAGGGGTAGACCTGGTGTCCGCCGGCATTCCCGACTAAGGGGTAGACCTGTTGTCCGCCTGCATTCCCGCTTAAGGGTAGACCTGGTGTCCGCCGGCATTCCCGCTTAAGGGGTAGACCTGTTGTCCGCCTGCATTCCCGATTAAGGGGTAGACCTGGTGTCCGCCTGCATTCCCGCTTAAGGGGTAGACCTGGTGTCCGCCGGCATTCCCGATTAAGAGGTAGACCTGGTGTCCGCCTGCATTCCCGATTAAGGGGTAGACCTGGTGTCCGCCGGCATTCCCGCTTAAGGGGTAGACCTGTTGTCCGCCTGCATTCCCGCTTAAGGGGTAGACCTGGTGTCCGCCGGCATTCCCGCTTAAGGGTAGACCTGTTGTCCGCCTGCATTCCCGATTAAGGGGTAGACCTGGTGTCCGCCTGCATTCCCGCTTAAGGGGTAGACCTGGTGTCCGCCTGCATTCCCGATTAAGGGGTAGACCTGTTGTCCGCCTGCATTCCCGATTAAGGGTAGACCTGGTGTCCGCCGGCATTCCCGCTTAAGGGGTAGACCTGTTGTCCGCCTGCATTCCCGCTGAAGGGGTAGACCTGTTGTCCGCCTGCATTCCCGCTTAAGGGGTAGACCTGGTGTCCGCCGGCATTCCCGCTTAAGGGGTAGACCTGTTGTCCGCCGGCATTCCCGCTTAAGGGGTAGACCTGTTGTCCGCCGGCATTCCCGCTTAAGGGGTAGACCTGTTGTCCGCCTGCATTCCCGATTAAGGGGTAGACCTGTTGTCCGCCTGCATTCCCGCTTAAGGGGTAGACCTGGTGTCCGCCGGCATTCCCGCTTAAGGGGTAGACCTGTTGTCCGCCTGCATTCCCGCTTAAGGGGTAGACCTGTTGTCCGCCTGCATTCCCGCTTAAGGGGTAGACCTGGTGTCCGCCGGCATTCCCGATTAAGGGGTAGACCTGTTGTCCGCCTGCATTCCCGATTAAGGGGTAGACCTGGTGTCCGCCGGCATTCCCGCTTAAGGGGTAGACCTGTTGTCCGCCTGCATTCCCGATTAAGGGGTAGACCTGTTGTCCGCCTGCATTCCCGATTAAGGGGTAGACCTGGTGTCCGCCGGCATTCCCGCTTAAGGGGTAGACCTGTTGTCCGCCTGCATTCCCGATTAAGGGGTAGACCTGGTGTCCGCCTGCATTCCCGCTTAAGGGGTAGACCTGGTGTCCGCCTGCATTCCCGATTAAGGGGTAGACCTGTTGTCCGCCTGCATTCCCGCTTAAGGGGTAGACCTGTTGTCCGCCGGCATTCCCGCTTAAGGGGTAGACCTGTTGTCCGCCTGCATTCCCGATTAAGGGGTAGACCTGGTGTCCGCCGGCATTCCCGCTTAAGGGGTAGACCTGTTGTCCGCCTGCATTCCCGATTAAGGGGTAGACCTGGTGTCCGCCGGCATTCCCGCTTAAGGGGTAGACCTGTTGTCCGCCGGCATTCCCGAGAAAGGGGTAGACCTGTTGTCCGCCTGCATTCCCGCTTAAGGGGTAGACCTGGTGTCCGCCGGCATTCCCGCTTAAGGGGTAGACCTGTTGTCCGCCTGCATTCCCGCTTAAGGGGTAGACCTGGTGTCCGCCGGCATTCCCGCTTAAGGGGTAGACCTGTTGTCCGCCTGCATTCCCGATTAAGGGGTAGACCTGTTGTCCGCCTGCATTCCCGCTTAAGGGGTAGACCTGGTGTCCGCCTGCATTCCCGACTAAGGGGTAGACCTGTTGTCCGCCTGCATTCCCGATTAAGGGGTAGACCTGTTGTCCGCCTGCATTCCCGCTTAAGGGGTAGACCTGGTGTCCGCCGGCATTCCCGCTTAAGGGGTAGACCTGTTGTCCGCCTGCATTCCCGCTTAAGGGGTAGACCTGGTGTCCGCCGGCATTCCCGCTTAAGGGGTAGACCTGTTGTCCGCCTGCATTCCCGATTAAGGGGTAGACCTGTTGTCCGCCTGCATTCCCGCTTAAGGGGTAGACCTGTTGTCCGCCTGCATTCCCGCTGAAGGGGTAGACCTGTTGTCCGCCTGCATTCCCGATTAAGGGGTAGACCTGTTGTCCGCCTGCATTCCCGCTTAAGGGGTAGACCTGGTGTCCGCCGGCATTCCCGCTAAGGGGTAGACCTGTTGTCCGCCTGCATTCCCGCTTAAGGGGTAGACCTGGTGTCCGCCGGCATTCCCGCTTAAGGGGTAGACCTGGTGTCCGCCTGCATTCCCGATTAAGGGGTAGACCTGGTGTCCGCCGGCATTCCCGCTTAAGGGGTAGACCTGTTGTCCGCCTGCATTCCCGATTAAGGGGTAGACCTGTTGTCCGCCTGCATTCCCGATTAAGGGGTAGACCTGGTGTCCGCCTGCATTCCCGCTTAAGGGGTAGACCTGTTGTCCGCCTGCATTCCCGCTTAAGGGGTAGACCTGTTGTCCGCCTGCATTCCCGATTAAGGGGTAGACCTGGTGTCCGCCGGCATTCCCGCTTAAGGGGTAGACCTGGTGTCCGCCTGCATTCCCGATTAAGGGGTAGACCTGGTGTCCGCCGGCATTCCCGACTAAGGGGTAGACCTGTTGTCCGCCTGCATTCCCGCTTAAGGGGTAGACCTGGTGTCCGCCTGCATTCCCGATTAAGGGGTAGACCTGTTGTCCGCCTGCATTCCCGCTTAAGGGGTAGACCTGTTGTCCGCCTGCATTCCCGCTTAAGGGGTAGACCTGTTGTCCGCCGGCATTCCCGCTTAAGGGGTAGACCTGTTGTCCGCCTGCATTCCCGATTAAGGGGTAGACCTGGTGTCCGCCGGCATTCCCGCTTAAGGGGTAGACCTGGTGTCCGCCGGCATTCCCGATTAAGGGGTAGACCTGTTGTCCGCCTGCATTCCCGGACTAAGGGGTAGACCTGTTGTCCGCCTGCATTCCCGCTTAAGGGGTAGACCTGGTGTCCGCCGGCATTCCCGCTTAAGGGGTAGACCTGTTGTCCGCCTGCATTCCCGCTTAAGGGGTAGACCTGGTGTCCGCCGGCATTCCCGCTTAAGGGGTAGACCTGGTGTCCGCCTGCATTCCCGATCAAGGGGTAGACCTGGTGTCCGCCGGCATTCCCGCTTAAGGGTAGACCTGTTGTCCGCGCATTCCCGCTAAGGGTAGACCTGGTGTCCGCCGCATTCCCGCTTAAGGGGTAGACCTGTTGTCCGCCTGCATTCCCGCTTAAGGGGTAGACCTGGTGTCCGCCGGCATTCCCGCCAAGGGGTAGACCTGTTGTCCGCCTGCATTCCCGCTGAAGGGGTAGACCTGGTGTCCGCCGGCATTCCCGCTTAAGGGTAGACCTGTTGTCCGCCTGCATTCCCGCTTAAGGGGTAGACCTGGTGTCCGCCTGCATTCCCGCTAAGGGGTAGACCTGTTGTCCGCCTGCATTCCCGATGAAGGGGTAGACCTGTTGTCCGCCTGCATTCCCGATTAAGGGGTAGACCTGGTGTCCGCCTGCATTCCCGCTTAAGGGGTAGACCTGTTGTCCGCCGGCATTCCCGCTGAAGGGGTAGACCTGTTGTCCGCCTGCATTCCCGATTAAGGGGTAGACCTGGTGTCCGCCGGCATTCCCGCTTAAGGGGTAGACCTGTTGTCCGCCTGCATTCCCGCTTAAGGGGTAGACCTGGTGTCCGCCGGCATTCCCGATTAAGGGGTAGACCTGTTGTCCGCCGGCATTCCCGCTTAAGGGGTAGACCTGTTGTCCGCCTGCATTCCCGACTAAGGGGTAGACCTGGTGTCCGCCGGCATTCCCGCTTAAGGGGTAGACCTGTTGTCCGCCTGCATTCCCGCTGAAGGGGTAGACCTGTTGTCCGCCTGCATTCCCGCTTAAGGGGTAGACCTGTTGTCCGCCTGCATTCCCGATTAAGGGGTAGACCTGGTGTCCGCCTGCATTCCCGCTTAAGGGGTAGACCTGTTGTCCGCCTGCATTCCCGACTAAGGGGTAGACCTGTTGTCCGCCTGCATTCCCGATTAAGGGGTAGACCTGTTGTCCGCCTGCATTCCCGATTAAGGGGTAGACCTGGTGTCCGCCTGCATTCCCGCTTAAGGGGTAGACCTGTTGTCCGCCTGCATTCCCGCTTAAGGGGTAGACCTGGTGTCCGCCTGCATTCCCGCTTAAGGGGTAGACCTGTTGTCCGCCTGCATTCCCGCTTAAGGGGTAGACCTGGTGTCCGCCGGCATTCCCGCTTAAGGGGTAGACCTGTTGTCCGCCTGCATTCCCGCTTAAGGGGTAGACCTGTTGTCCGCCTGCATTCCCGATTAAGGGGTAGACCTGGTGTCCGCCGGCATTCCCGCTTAAGGGGTAGACCTGGTGTCCGCCGGCATTCCCGCTTAAGGGGTAGACCTGTTGTCCGCCTGCATTCCCGCTTAAGGGGTAGACCTGGTGTCCGCCGGCATTCCCGCTTAAGGGGTAGACCTGTTGTCCGCCTGCATTCCCGATTAAGGGGTAGACCTGGTGTCCGCCTGCATTCCCGCTTAAGGGGTAGACCTGGTGTCCGCCTGCATTCCCGCTGAAGGGGTAGACCTGTTGTCCGCCTGCATTCCCGCTTAAGGGGTAGACCTGGTGTCCGCCTGCATTCCCGCTTAAGGGGTAGACCTGGTGTCCGCCGGCATTCCCGCTTAAGGGGTAGACCTGTTGTCCGCCTGCATTCCCGATTAAGGGGTAGACCTGTTGTCCGCCTGCATTCCCGACTAAGGGGTAGACCTGGTGTCCGCCTGCATTCCCGCTTAAGGGGTAGACCTGTTGTCCGCCGGCATTCCCGCTTAAGGGGTAGACCTGTTGTCCGCCTGCATTCCCGCTTAAGGGGTAGACCTGGTGTCCGCCTGCATTCCCGCTTAAGGGGTAGACCTGTTGTCCGCCTGCATTCCCGCTTAAGGGGTAGACCTGGTGTCCGCCGGCATTCCCGCTGAAGGGGTAGACCTGGTGTCCGCCTGCATTCCCGATTAAGGGGTAGACCTGGTGTCCGCCGGCATTCCCGCTTAAGGGGTAGACCTGGTGTCCGCCTGCATTCCCGATGAAGGGGTAGACCTGTTGTCCGCCTGCATTCCCGATTAAGGGGTAGACCTGTTGTCCGCCTGCATTCCCGCTTAAGGGGTAGACCTGGTGTCCGCCGGCATTCCCGCTTAAGGGGTAGACCTGTTGTCCGCCTGCATTCCCGCTTAAGGGGTAGACCTGGTGTCCGCCGGCATTCCCGCTTAAGGGGTAGACCTGTTGTCCGCCTGCATTCCCGCTTAAGGGGTAGACCTGGTGTCCGCCTGCATTCCCGCTTAAGGGGTAGACCTGTTGTCCGCCTGCATTCCCGCTGAAGGGGTAGACCTGTTGTCCGCCTGCATTCCCGACTAAGGGGTAGACCTGTTGTCCGCCTGCATTCCCGCTTAAGGGGTAGACCTGGTGTCCGCCGGCTTTCCCGAGAAAGGGGTAGACCTGTTGTCCGCCTGCATTCCCGCTTAAGGGGTAGACCTGGTGTCCGCCGGCATTCCCGCTTAAGGGGTAGACCTGTTGTCCGCCTGCATTCCCGCTTAAGGGGTAGACCTGGTGTCCGCCTGCATTCCCGCTTAAGGGGTAGACCTGGTGTCCGCCTGCATTCCCGCTGAAGGGGTAGACCTGTTGTCCGCCTGCATTCCCGATTAAGGGGTAGACCTGGTGTCCGCCGGCATTCCCGCTTAAGGGGTAGACCTGTTGTCCGCCGGCATTCCCGCTGAAGGGGTAGACCTGTTGTCCGCCTGCATTCCCGATTAAGGGGTAGACCTGGTGTCCGCCGGCATTCCCGCTTAAGGGGTAGACCTGGTGTCCGCCGGCATTCCCGCTTAAGGGGTAGACCTGTTGTCCGCCTGCATTCCCGACTAAGGGTAGACCTGTTGTCCGCCGGCATTCCCGATTAAGGGGTAGACCTGTTGTCCGCCTGCATTCCCGATTAAGGGGTAGACCTGTTGTCCGCCGGCATTCCCGCTTAAGGGGTAGACCTGTTGTCCGCCTGCATTCCCGCTGAAGGGGTAGACCTGTTGTCCGCCTGCATTCCCGCTGAAGGGGTAGACCTGTTGTCCGCCTGCATTCCCGATTAAGGGGTAGACCTGTTGTCCGCCTGCATTCCCGATTAAGGGGTAGACCTGGTGTCCGCCGGCATTCCCGCTTAAGGGGTAGACCTGGTGTCCGCCGGCATTCCCGCTTAAGGGGTAGACCTGTTGTCCGCCTGCATTCCCGATTAAGGGGTAGACCTGGTGTCCGCCGGCATTCCCGCTTAAGGGGTAGACCTGTTGTCCGCCTGCATTCCCGCTTAAGGGGTAGACCTGTTGTCCGCCTGCATTCCCGCTTAAGGGGTAGACCTGGTGTCCGCCTGCATTCCCGCTTAAGGGGTAGACCTGTTGTCCGCCTGCATTCCCGCTTAAGGGGTAGACCTGTTGTCCGCCTGCATTCCCGCTTAAGGGGTAGACCTGTTGTCCGCCTGCATTCCCGCTTAAGGGGTAGACCTGGTGTCCGCCGGCATTCCCGCTTAAGGGGTAGACCTGTTGTCCGCCTGCATTCCCGCTTAAGGGGTAGACCTGTTGTCCGCCTGCATTCCCGCTTAAGGGGTAGACCTGGTGTCCGCCTGCATTCCCGATTAAGGGGTAGACCTGGTGTCCGCCTGCATTCCCGCTTAAGGGGTAGACCTGTTGTCCGCCTGCATTCCCGATTAAGGGGTAGACCTGGTGTCCGCCTGCATTCCCGCTTAAGGGGTAGACCTGGTGTCCGGGCCGGCATTCCCGCTTAAGGGGTAGACCTGTTGTCCGCCTGCATTCCCGCTTAAGGGGTAGACCTGGTGTCCGCCGGCATTCCCGCTTAAGGGGTAGACCTGTTGTCCGCCTGCATTCCCGCTTAAGGGGTAGACCTGGTGTCCGCCGGCATTCCCGCTTAAGGGGTAGACCTGTTGTCCGCCTGCATTCCCGCTTAAGGGGTAGACCTGCAGTCCGCCGGCATTCCCGCTTAAGGGGTAGACCTGTTGTCCGCCTGCATTCCCGATTAAGGGGTAGACCTGGTGTCCGCCGGCATTCCCGCTTAAGGGGTAGACCTGGTGTCCGCCGGCATTCCCGACTAAGGGGTAGACCTGTTGTCCGCCTGCATTCCCGCTTAAGGGGTAGACCTGTTGTCCGCCTGCATTCCCGCTTAAGGGGTAGACCTGGTGTCCGCCGGCATTCCCGCTTAAGGGGTAGACCTGGTGTCCGCCTGCATTCCCGATTAAGGGGTAGACCTGGTGTCCGCCTGCATTCCCGCTTAAGGGGTAGACCTGGTGTCCGCCTGCATTCCCGCTTAAGGGGTAGACCTGGTGTCCGCCGGCATTCCCGCTTAAGGGGTAGACCTGTTGTCCGCCTGCATTCCCGATTAAGGGGTAGACCTGTTGTCCGCCTGCATTCCCGATTAAGGGGTAGACCTGTTGTCCGCCTGCATTCCCGCTTAAGGGGTAGACCTGTTGTCCGCCTGCATTCCCGCTTAAGGGGTAGACCTGGTGTCCGCCGGCATTCCCGCTTAAGGGGTAGACCTGTTGTCCGCCTGCATTCCCGATTAAGGGGTAGACCTGGTGTCCGCCTGCATTCCCGCTTAAGGGGTAGACCTGTTGTCCGCCTGCATTCCCGATTAAGGGGTAGACCTGGTGTCCGCCGGCATTCCCGCTTAAGGGGTAGACCTGTTGTCCGCCTGCATTCCCGATTAAGGGGTAGACCTGTTGTCCGCCTGCATTCCCGATTAAGGGGTAGACCTGGTGTCCGCCTGCATTCCCGCTTAAGGGGTAGACCTGGTGTCCGCCGGCATTCCCGCTTAAGGGGTAGACCTGTTGTCCGCCTGCATTCCCGACTTAAGGGGTAGACCTGGTGTCCGCCGGCATTCCCGCTTAAGGGGTAGACCTGTTGTCCGCCTGCATTCCCGATTAAGGGGTAGACCTGGTGTCCGCCTGCATTCCCGCTTAAGGGGTAGACCTGGTGTCCGCCTGCATTCCCGCTGAAGGGGTAGACCTGTTGTCCGCCTGCATTCCCGCTTAAGGGGTAGACCTGGTGTCCGCCTGCATTCCCGCTTAAGGGGTAGACCTGGTGTCCGCCGGCATTCCCGCTTAAGGGGTAGACCTGTTGTCCGCCTGCATTCCCGACTAAGGGTAGACCTGGTGTCCGCCGGCATTCCCGCTGAAGGGGTAGACCTGTTGTCCGCCTGCATTCCCGATTAAGGGTAGACCTGGTGTCCGCCGGCATTCCCGCTTAAGGGGTAGACCTGGTGTCCGCCTGCATTCCCGAGAAAGGGGTAGACCTGTTGTCCGCCTGCATTCCCGATTAAGGGGTAGACCTGGTGTCCGCCGGCATTCCCGAGAAAGGGGTAGACCTGGTGTCCGCCGGCATTCCCGATTAAGGGGTAGACCTGGTGTCCGCCGGCATTCTCGCGAAAGGGGTAGACCTGTTGTCCGCCTGCATTCCCGATTAAGGGGTAGACCTGGTGTCCGCCTGCATTCCCAGATAAGGGGTAGACCTGTTGTCCGCCTGCATTCCCGCTGAAAGGGTAGACCTGTTGTCCGCCTGCATTCCCGATTAAGGGTAGACCTGGTGTCCGCCGGCATTCCCGCTTAAGGGGTAGACCTGTTGTCCGCCTGCATTCCCGATTAAGGGGTAGACCTGGTGTCCGCCGGCATTCCCGCTTAAGGGGTAGACCTGGTGTCCGCCGGCATTCCCGCTTAAGGGGTAGACCTGTTGTCCGCCGGCATTCTCGAGAAGGGGTAGACCTGTTGTCCGCCTGCATTCCCCATTAAGGGGTAGACCTGGTGTCCGCCGGCATTCCCGCTTAAGGGGTAGACCTGGTGTCCGCCTGCATTCCCGATTAAGGGGTAGACCTGGTGTCCGCCGGCATTCCCGCTAAAGGGTAGACCTGTTGTCCGCCTGCATTCCCGCATTAAGGGGTAGACCTGGTGTCCGCCGGCATTCCCGCTTAAGGGGTAGACCTGGTGTCCGCCTGCATTCCCGATTAAGGGGTAGACCTGGTGTCCGCCGGCATTCCCGCTTAAGGGGTAGACCTGGTGTCCGCCTGCATTCCCGCTTAAGGGTAGACCTGGTGTCCGCCGGCATTCCCGCTTAAG
>JAKWBO010001200.1:0-17299 GCA_034336685.1 Luscinia luscinia
ATAAATTATTTTTATTTTTAGGAAAAACAAAACAAAACAAAACAAAACATGGAAAAGCTGCCTGGAAATGGGAAAATCCCAAATATTGCACCGAAAAATGGGAAAATGTGGGAAAATCCCAAATATTGCACTGAAAAATGGGAAAATTTGGGAAAATCCCAAAATCCCAGCGGAAGGGGGGGAACTCCTGGGAGGAGGGAGGAAATCCCAGAAAATTCCAGGAAATTCTGGAAAATTCCATGGAATTCCATAAATATCCATAAATAAATAATTTTGAGGTTGGAGCTTTTCCCAGAACTCCAAAGATTTTCTCGACATTCCGAAGCTTTTCCCAGAATTCCAATTTTTTTCCCCAGAATTCTGAAGTTTTTCCCATAATTCCAGGATTTTTCCTGGAATACCAGAGCTTTTTGCCCAAAATGCCAAAGTTTTTCCCAGAATTTTGAAGCTTTTCCCAGGATTCTGAAGTTTTTCCCAGAATTTTGACGTTTTTCCTGGAATTCACAAGTTTTTCTCAGAATTCCAAAGTTTTTTCTCAGAATTCCGGAGGGTCAGAGTCCATTCCAGCAGCTCCAGGAAAATCTGGGAATTCTCTCCTGGGAATCTCCAAATTCCACAGGTCAGGGCACAATTCCAGGAGAGGGAAGAATTCCTGGAAAATTGGGAATGAGCCATGGAAAAACCCATGGAAAAATAGGAATAACCCCTGGAAAATTGGGAATAACCTGCAGAAAACCAAAAACAACTCTCAGAAAAGCGGGAATAATCCTCAGAAAAATGGGAATACCACCTGGAAAAATGGGAATAATTCACAGACAACTGTGAATAATCTCCAGGAAAATGGGAATAACCCACAGAAAACCAGGAACTTGGAATAGCCTGCAGAAAAATGGGAATAACCTTCAGAAATCTGGGAAAAGACCCTGGAAAAATGGGAATAAGCTTCAGAAAAAAAACACCCAGAGAAATGGGAATAACCCCTGGAAAAATGGGAAAACTCTTAGAAAAGTGGGAATAACCCTCAGAAATATGGGGGAAATCTTGGGAAAATGGGAATAAGTTTCAGAAGAAATAACACTCCAGAAAAATGGGAATAATCCCCAGGAAAATGAGAAAAACCCACACAAAAGTGGGAATAAACCTCATAAAACTGGGAATAATCCCCTGAAAACCAGGGAAAACGCCTGGAAAAATGGGAATAATCGCCAAAAAAAATGGGAAAAACCCTCAGAAAAATGGGAATAACCCTCAGATAAATGGGAACAACTTCCGGAAAACAGGGAAAACCCTCAGAAAACCAGGAAAAACGCCTGGGAAAATGGGAATAAACTTCAGAAAAAATGGGAATAACCCCTGGAAAAACGAGAAAAACCCTCAGGAAACCGGGAAAAACACCCAGAAAAATGGGAATAACCCCCGGAAAAATGCGAAAAACCCTCGGAAAATGGGAACAACCCTCGGAATATCAGGAACGACCACCCCAAAAATCCGGGGAATTCCACAAGCTGTCCCACGTTGATCCCCGGGAGAATCCGGAGGAGCAGAGCTAGGGAATCCGGGGAGGACGCGCAGAAACCCGGGAATTTTGGGAATTTTGGGAATTTTTGGGAAATTTTGGGAAGGGGCTATTTGATGGTCTCGGAGCAGCGCGGTGCGGGCGCTGACCACGGCCTTGAAGGCGTCCTCGCTGCCGGGCGCCGGGCACTTGTCGGGGTGCAGGAGCACGCCAGGCGCCGGTACGCGCGTTGCCACCTCCTCCCCTGCGCCGGGAAAACGGGAACTGGGGTTAGGGAACTGGGGAAACTGGGGAAAAGCCAGAAAACCGCGGAAAATTACAAAATCGGGGAAATCGGGGAAATCAGGGAATTGGGGGGATTGGGGAAATTGGGGAAATTGGAGAAAATCCAGAAAATTCGCAAGACTTGGGGAAATCGGGGAATCGAAAAATTGTGAAAGTCAGGAAAATACAGAAAATTCAGAAAATTGGAGAAATGGGGAAATTAGGAAATTGGGGAAATGGGAGAAAATCCAGAAAACTGCGGAAAATTACAAAATTGGGGAAACTGGGGGAATTGGGGAATTGGGGAAATTAGGAAAAGGCAGAAAATTGAGGGAAATTACAAAATTGGGGAAATTAGGAAAATTGGGAAAATCGGGGAAATCAGCAAAACTAGGGAAATTAGGAAAACCAGGAAAACTGGGAAAATCACGTAAATCAGGAAAATAGGGGAATTTTTTTGGGGAGATCTGGGAATTTTGTCGGGGTGCAGGAGCACGGCCAGGCTGCACGCAAGGCTGGCCACCTCCCCGCGCTGAAAACGGATCAGCGGGAACCCCGGGATTCCGGGAGACTCGGGATGTTGCGGGGAGAGGAGGACGTGGGCAGGGGAATCGGGAAATGGGAGATTGGGGGAATCGAAGAATTGGAGAAATTCAGAAAAATCGGCAAAACTGGAAAAATCGGGGAAATTGGGAATTGGGAAATGCGAAATGTGGAATTGGGGAAACTAGAACAAAATTAAAACTGAGAGATTGTGACTTTGGAAAATTAGTGGGGAATTGGGGATTGAGAAAACTAGAAAACTATGGAAAATTACAAAATTGGGAAAATTGGGGAAATCGGGAAAATTGGAGAAATTGGGGAATCGGGGAATTGGAGAAATGGGGGGAATTAGGAAAAGGCAGAAAATTAGGGGAAATGTCAGAATTCGGGAAATCAGGAAAATTGGGAAAATCGGGGAAATCAGCAAAACTAGGGAAATTGTAGAATGCGGGAATTGGGGAAATTGGGGAAATTAGAAAAATGGGGGAAATTGGGAAAATGAAGAATAGGAGAAAACAGGAAAAAATCAGGAAAACTCGGGAAATCGGGAAAATCACGTAAATCAGAAAATAGGGGAATATTCTCGGGGAGATCTGGAATTTTTCCCCGCCGGGCACTTGTCGGGGTGCAGGAGCACGGCCAGGCACTGCATACCCTCCTCCCTGGGCGCCCGGAAAACGGGATCAGCGGGAACCGGGATTCCGGGGAGACTCGATGTTGCGTGGGAGGAGGACGTAAGTAGGAATCGGTAAATGGGGATTTGTAATCAAGAATTGGAGAAATTCAGAAAAATCGGCAAAACTGGAAAAATCGGGAAATTGGGAATTGGAAATGAGAAATGGAATTGGGGAAACTGGGGAATGGGGGGAAATTGGGAAAATTGAGAGGATTATGAATTTGGGGGAAATTGAGGAATTGGGGGATTGGAGAAAACTGGGAAAATTGGGGAATTGGGAAATTGGAGAAAATCCAGAAACTGCGGAAAATTACAAAATCGGGGAATCAAATCGGGAATTGGTGGGAATTGGGAATTTGGAATTGGTGGGAAATTGGGGAAATTGGGAAATTTGAAAAATCCAGAAAACGCGGAAAATTACAAAATTGGGGAAATTGGGGAAATTGGGAAATTGGGGGAATCTGTTCGGAATTGGGAAAATTGGGAAATTGGAGAAAATCCAGAAAACTGCGGAAATTACAAAATTGGGGAAATTGGGGAATTGGTGGAATTGGGGGAAATTGAAAAAATTCAGAAAATTCGCAAGACTGGGGGAATCGAAAATTGTGAAAATCAGGAAAATACAGAAAATTCAGAAAATGGGGAAATTGGGAAAATTAGGAAATTGGGGAAATGGAGAAAAATCCAGAAAATGCGGAAAATTACAAAATTTGGGGGAATTTGGGAAATTGGGGAATTGGGGAAATTGGGGAAATTAGGAAAAGGCAGAAAATTGGGGAAATGACAAAATTTGGGAAAAACAGGAAAATCGGGGAAATTGGGGAACTGGGGAATTGGGAAATGCGAAATGTGGAATTGGGGAAACTGGGGAATGGGGGAAATTGGGAAAATTGGAGAGATTATGAATTTGGGAAATTGGGGAATTGGGGATTGGAGAAAACTGGGAAAATTGGGGGAATTGGGAAATTGGAGAAAATCCAGAAAACTGCGGAAAATTACAAAATCGGGAAATTGGGGAAAGCGAGGAATTGGTGGAATTGGGGAAATTGAGGAATTGAAAAAATTCAGAAAATTCCTAAGACTGGGGAATTGAAAAATTGTGAAAATCAGGAAAATACAGAAAACTAGAAAATTGGGGGAAATGGGGAAATTAGGAAATTGGGGAAATGGGAGAAAAATCCAGAAAAATGCAGAAAATTACAAAATTGAGGAAACTGAAATAATTGGGGAATTGGGAAAATCGGGAAATTAGGAAAAGGCAGAAAATTGGGGAAATAGCGAAATTTGGGAATAATATGAAAATGCGGGAAATTGGGGAACTGGGGGAATTGGGAAATGTAAATGTGGAATTGGGAAACTGGGGAATGGGGAAATTGGGAAAATTGAGAGACATGAATCGGGAAATTGGGGAATTCGGGATTGAGAAACTGGGAAAATTGGGGGAATTGGGAAATTGGAGAAAATCCAGAAAACTGCGGAAAATTACAAAATTGGGGAAACTGGGGAAATTGGGGAATTGGGGGAATTGGTGCAATTGGTGAAATTGGGGAAATTGGAGAAAATCCAGAAAACTGCAGAAAATTAAAAAATTGGGAAAATTGGGGAAATCGGGGAAATTGGGGAAATTAGGAAAAGGCAGAAAATTGGGGAAATGACAAAATTTGGGAAAACAGGAAAATCGGGGAAATTGGGAAACTGGGGGAATTGGGAAATGCGAAATGTGGAATTGGGGAAGCTGGGGGAATGGGGGAAACTGGGAAAATTGGAGAGATTATGACTTTGGAAAATTGGGGGAATTGGGGGATTGGAGAAAACTGGGAAAATTGGGGAATTGGGAAATTGGAGAAAATCCAGAAAACTGTGGAAAATTACAAAATTGGGAAAATTGGGGAAATCGGGAAAATTGGGGAAATCGGGAGAATTGAGGAATTGGGGAATTGGGGAAATTGGGGGAATTAGAAAAAGGCAGAAAATTGGGTGAAATGACAAAATTCGGGAAATCAGGAAAATTGGGAAAATTGGGGAAATCAGCAAAACTAGGGAAATTGGAAAAATTAGGAAAATCAGGAAAAACTGGGGAAATCACGTGAAATCAGGAAAATAGGGAATTTTCTCGGGAGATCCAGGAATTTTGTCGGGTGCAGGAGCACGCCAGGCGCCGGTGCTGCTAAGCTACCTCCTCCTGCGCCGGAAAACGGAACTGGGGATTGGGGAAATTGGGGAAATTAGATTGGGGAATTGGGAATTGAAAATTCAGAAAATTCAGAAAGATTTGGGAAATCGAAATGGGGGAATTGAAAAATTCAGAAAATTCGGAAGATTTGGGAAATCGGAAATTGGGGAAACCAGAAAACTGGGAAAATCGGGAAAATACCGAAAATTCAGAAAATTGGGGGAAATTACAAAATAGGGAAAATGGGGAAATTAGGAAATTGGGGAAATTGGAGAAAATACAGAAAAATGCGGAAAATTACAAAATTGGGGAAATTGAGGAAATCGGGGAATTGGGGGAATTGGTGGAATTGGGGAAATGAAAAAATTCAGAAAACTGCGGAAAATTACAAAATTGGGGAAATTGGGGAATTGGGGGAATTGGAGGAATTGGGGGAATTGGGGAATTGGAGAAAATCCAGAAAACTGCGGAAAATTACAAAATTGGGGAAATTGGGGAAATCGGGAATTGGAGGAATTGGGGAATTGGAGAATTGGGGAATTGGGAGATTGAGAGAATTCAGAAAATTTGGAAGATTGGGGAAATCGGAAACTGGGGAAATCAGGAAAATACAGAAAATCCAGAAAACTGGGGGAAATTGCAAAATTGGGAAAATGGGGAAATTAGGAAATTGGGGAAATTTGAGAACTGGGGAATTGGGAAAATTATAAAAATTCAGAAAATTGGGGAAATTTAGGAAATTGCAGAAATCGGGAAATTGGGGAAATTGGGGAAATTAGGGAAATTGGGAGAATTGGGGGATTGGAGAAATTAGGGAAATTGGGGAAATTGGGGGAATTGGGGGAAATGACAAAATTGAGAAAATTGGGGAAATCGGTAAAATCAGGGAAATGGGGAAATATTGGGAAAGTGACAAAATCAGGAAAACTGGAGAAACTGGAGAAACTGGGAAAATTGGGAAATTGAAAAAATTCAGAAAATTCGAAGATTGTGGAAATCAGAAATTGGGGAAACTTGGGAAATTGGGGAAATTGAAAAAAATCAGAAATTTTGGAAGATTGAGGAGCTCAGGAAAATTGGGGAAATTGGGGAGTTGGGGTATTGGAGAAATTGGGGAAATTAGGGAAATTGGGGGAATTGGGGAAATCCAGAAAATCCAGAAAATTGGGGGAAATGACAGAACTGGGAAAATTGGGAACTCCATCTTTTCCCATGGGAATTCCATCTTTCCCATTGAAATTCCACCTTTTACCATGGCAATTCCATCTTTACCACTGAATTTTCATCTTTCCCATGGGAATTTCGCCTTTTCCAGTGGGAATTCCACCTTTTCCCATTGAAATTCCACCTTTTCCCATGGGAATTCTGCCTTTTTCCATGGCAATTCCATCTTTCCCATTGAAATATCATCTTTTCCCATGGGAATTTCATCTTTTCCCAAGGGAATTCCACCTTTTCCTGTGGGAACTCCTCCAAGAATTCCCAGGTTTTCCACAGGAATTCCATCTTTTCCCCCCGGGACTTCCAGGAATCCAAAATTCCACCTTTTCCCATGGGAATTCCATCTTTCCTATTGAAATTCCGTCTTTTCCCATGGGAATTCCATCTTTCCTATTGAAATTCCGTCTTTTCCCATGGAATTCCATCATTACCATTGCAATTTCATGTTTCCTATGGGAATTTCGGCTTTTCCATTGAAATTCCACCTTTTCCCATGGGAATTTCTTCTTTCCCATTGAAATACCACTTTTTCCCATGGAATTCCATCTTTCTCATGGGAATTTCACCTTTTCCCATGGAATTCTGCCTTTTCCCATGGAAATTCCATCTTTCCCATTGAAATTCCGCCTTTTGACATGGGAATTCCACCTTTCCCATGGAATTCCACCTTTTCCCATGGAATTCTGCCTTTTCCCACGGAATTCTGACTTTTCCCATGGCAATTCCATCTTTCCCACTGAAATTTCATCTTTTCCCATTGAAATATCACCTTTTCCCATTGGAATTCCATGTTTCCCATGGGAATTCCATCTTTACCATTGAAATTTCATGTTTCCTACGGGAATTTCGGCTTTTCCATACGAATTCTGCCTTTTCCCATGGGAATTCAATCTTTCCCATGGGAATTCCATCTTTACCATTGAAATTCCACCCTTTGCCATGGAATTCCACCTTTTCCCATGGAATTCCACCTTTTCCCATGGAATTCTGCCTTTTCCCATGGGAATTCCATCTTCCCATTGAAATTCCACTTTTCCCGTGGAATTCCATCTTTACCATTGAAATTTCCCTGTTTCCCATGGGAATTTTGCCTTTTCCAGTGGGAATTCTGCCTTTTCCCATGGGAATTCCTTCATTCCCACTGAAATTTCATCTTTTCCCATAGGAATTCCATCTTTCCCATTGAAATTCCACCCTTTGCCACGGAATTCCATCTTTACCATTGAAATTCTGCCTTTTCCCATTGGAATTCCATCTCTCCCATGGGAATTTCATCCTTCCCATGGGAATTCCATCTTTACCATTGAAATTCCACCCTTTGCCATGGAATTCCACCTTTTCCCATGGAATTCCACCTTTTCCCATGGAATTCTGCCTTTTCCCATGGGAATTCCATCTTTCCCATTGAAATTCCACCTTTTCCCATGGGAATTCCATCTTTACCATTGAAATTTCATGTTTCCCATGGGAATTTTGCCTTTTCTAGTGGGGATTCTGCCTTTTCCCATGGGAATTCCTTCTTTCCCACTGAAATTTCGTCTCTTCCCATAGGAATTCCATCTTTCCCATTGAAATTCCAGCTTTTCCCATGGGAATTCCACCTTTCCTATTGAAATTCCACCTTTCCCCATGGGAATTCCATCTTTCCCATTGAAATTCCACCCTTTGCCACGGAATTCCATCTTTACCATTGAAATTGCACCTTTTCCCATTGAAATTCCATCTCTCCCATGGGAATTCCATCTTTACCACTGGAATTCCACCTTTTCCCATGGAATTTCACTTTTTCCCATGGAATTCCATCTCTCCCATGGGAATTCCATCTTTACCATTGGAATTCCACCTTTTCCCATGGAATTTCACCTTTTCCCATGGAATTTCACCTTTTCCCATGGAATTTCACCTTTTCCCATGGAATTCTGCCTTGTCCCATGGGAATTCCATCTTTCCCATTGAAATATCATCTTTTCCTATGGGAATTCCATCTTTCCCATTGAAATTCCACCTTTTCCCATGGAATTCTGACTTTTCCCAGGGCAATTCTGCCTTTTTCCATAAGAATTCCAGCTTTCCCATTGAAATATCATCTTTCCCCATGGGAATTCATCTTTACCATTGAAATTCCACTTTTTGATATGGGAATTCCATCTTTCCCATGGAATTCCACCTTTTCCCACGGAATTCTGACTTTTCCCATGGGAATTCCTTCCTTCTCACTGAAATTTCATCTTTTCCCATTGGAATTCCATGTTTCCCATGAGAATTTCATCTTTACCATTGAAATTTCATGTTTCCCATGGGAATTTTGCCTTTTCCAGTGGGAATTCTGCCTTTTCCCATGGGAATTCCTTCTTTCCCACTGAAATTTCATCTTTTCCCATAGGAATTCCATCTTTACCATTGAAATTGCACCTTTTCCCATGGGAATTCCATCTCTCCCATGGGAATTTCATCTTTCCCATGGGAATTCCATCTTTCCCATTGAAATTCCACCCTTTGCCATGGAGTTCCACCTTTTCCCATGGAATTCCACCTTTTCCCATGGAATTCTGCCTTTTCCCATGGAATTCTGCCTTTTCCCCTGGGAATTCCATCTTTCCCATTGAAATTTCACCTTTTCCCACGGGAATTTCATCTTTCCCATTGAAATTCCATCTTTCCCATTGAAATTCCACCTTTTCCCATGGAATTCCACCTTTTCTCATGGAATTCTGCCTCTTCCCATAGGAATTCCATCTTTCCCATTGAAATTCCAGCTTTTCCCATGGGAATTCCACGTTTCCTATTGAAATTCCACCTTTTCCCATGGGAATTCCATCTTTACCATTGAAATTTCATGTTTCCCATGGGAATTTTGCCTTTTCCAGTGGGAATTGTGCCTTTTCCCATAGGAATTCCATCTTTCCCATTGAAATTCCAGCTTTTCCCATGGGAATTCCACCTTTACCATTGAAATTTCCTGTTTCCCATGGGAATTCCATCTTTCCCATTGAAATTCCACCCTTTGCCACGGAATTCCATCTTTACCATTGGAATTCCACCTTTTCCCATTGGAATTCCATCTCTCCCATTGAAATTCCACCCTTTGCCATGGAATTCCGCCTTTTCCCATGGAATTCTGCCTCTTCCCATAGGAATTCCATCTTTCCCATTGAAATTCCAGCTTTTCCCATGGGAATTCCACGTTTCCTATTGAAATTCCACCTTTTCACGTGGGAATTCCATCTTTACCATTGAAATTTCATGTTTCCCATGGGAATTTTGCCTTTTCTAGTGGGAATTCTGCCTTTTCTCATGGGAATTCCTTCTTTCCCACTGAAATTTCATCTTTTCCCATAGGAATTCCATCTTTACCATTGAAATTGCACCTTTTCCCATTGGAATTCCATCTCTCCCATGGGAATTTTATCTTTCCCATGGGAATTCCATCTTTCCCATTGAAATTCCACCCTTGCCATGGAGTTCCACCTTTCCCATGGAATTCCACCTTTCCCATGGAATTCTGCCTTTTCCCATGGAATTCTGCCTTTTCCCCTGGGAATTCCATCTTTCCCATTGAAATTTCACCTTTTCCCACGGGAATTTCATCTTTCCCATTGAAATTCCATCTTTCCCATTGAAATTCCACCTTTTCCCATGGAATTCCACCTTTTCTCATGGAATTCTGCCTCTTCCCATAGGAATTCCATCTTTCCCATTGAAATTCCAGCTTTTCCCATGGGAATTCCACCTTTCCTATTGAAATTCCACCTTTTCCCATGGGAATTCCATCTTTGCCATTGAAATTTCCTGTTTCCCATGGGAATTCCATCTTTCCCGTGGGAATCCCGCCCCTTCCTGCGGGAATCCCGCCCCTTCCCGCGGAATTCCACCTTTCCCGCTGGAATCCCGCCTTCCCGCGGCAATCCCGGGATTTCCCGCACCTGGAGGCGCCGGCTTGACGCCCAGCGTGTCCCAGCTGTCCTTGCTGGCGCGGATCCGGCGGATGGCGCCCGCCTGCTCTCGCGTGAACCCGCCCCGGCCCCGCCCGGCGGCCGCTTCCGCCGCTTCTCGCACAGATCCACGATGGCGAGTAGAAATTCTGGGAATTCCGGCCCCCGCCCCAAAGATGGGATAAGGGGATTATTTATTTGGGATTGTTTGGGGTTATTTGGGGTGAGAGGGATTTCGCGAGGATAAGCAACGGAGGAAATTCCCAAACGTTTCCCAGGGCATTTCTGCATCTGAATCCCAGACTCGGATGGGACAATCCCAAAAATCCCAGATCCGATTCCCAGGGCAATCCCAACAATCTCAGATCCAATTCTCAATCCCATCAATCCCAACAATCCCAAATCCAACTCCCAGGATGATCCCAAGAACATTGCTGGATCCACTCTCTGACAACCCTGGTAATCCCAGATCCACTCTCAGGATGGTCCCAGGACAATCCTGGACCCAATTCCCAAACCTTCAATCCCAACAATTCCAGATCCACTCCCAATCTCTTCAATCCCAAAAATCTCAGATCCACTCCCAGCCCTTCAATTCACCAATCCCAATTCCAATTCCTAAAGCTTTCCCAGGACAATCCTGGATCCAAATCCCAGACCCGGATGGGACAATCCCAACAATCCCAGATCCAGTTCCCAATCCCTTCAGTCCCAAATATTTCTATTCCAAATCCCTTCAATCCAAACAATCCTAGATCCAGTTCCCATATCCTTTCAATCCCAAAAATTCCAGATCCAATTCCCAATCTCTTCAATCCCAAAATTTCTAGATCCACTCCCAGCCCTTCAATCCCAAAAATCCTGGATCCAATTCCAGATCTGATTCCCAGCACTTCAATCCCCAAAATTCCAGATCCAATTCCCATATCCCTTCAATCCCAAAAATTCCAGATCCACTCCCAACTCCTTCAATCCCAGATCAAATTCCCATATCCCTTCAATCCCAAACAATCCCAGATCCAATTCTCAGCCCTTCAATCCCAAAAATTTCAGATCCGATTCCCAGCACTCCAATCCCAACAATCCCAGATCCCATTCCCACCCATTTCCCCAGGATAATCTTGGATCCAAATCCCAGACTTGGATGGGACAATCCCAACAATCCCAGATCCAACTCCCAGAATGATCCCAGGACAATTCTGGATCCACTCCCATATCCCTTCAATCCAAACAATCCCAGATCCACTCCCAGGATGATCCCAGGACATTGCTGGATCCACCCCAGGACAATCCTGGATCCAATTCCCAATCCCTTCAATCCCAACAATCCCAGATCCAGTTCCTCCCATTTCCCAGAATAATCCCAGACCTCAATTCAAGTCCTGATGGGACAATCCCAAAATTCCAGACCCAATTCCCAAATTTTCAATCCCGACAATCCTAGAGCCACCTCAGCCCTTCAATTCAACATTCCTGGATCCAATTCCCAAAACCTTTCCCAGGAATATTCTGATCAAACTCCCAGGCCCTTCCTAGAGCAATTCCAACAATCCCAGATCCAGTTCCCAGGATGATCCCAGGATATTGCTGGGTCCAAATCCTACAGTGTCATCCCCGACAATCCCATATTCAATTGCCAGTCCTTTCCCAATGAAAATCCCAGATCCAACCCTCAGCTATTCCCAGGGCAATTCCAACAACCCCAGATCCACTCTCAATCCCATCAATCCCAACAATCCCAAATTCATCTCCCAGGATGATCCCAGAACATTCCTGGATCCAAATCCCATAGGACAATCCCAGATTCCATTCCCAGCCTTTCAACCCCAAAAGTCCCGGATCCAATTCCCAGGATGGTCCCTGGACAATCCAGGGCCCATATCCCATAGGATGGTCCTGAAAATCCCAGATGCAATTCCCAATCCCTTCAATCCCAGCAATCCCAGATCAAATTCCCAGGATGATCCCAGGACATTCCTGGATCTGAATGCCAGCTCTGGATGGGACAGTCCCAACAATCCCATATCCAAATCCCAAAACGTTTCCCAGGAAAATCCTGGATGCAACTCCCCAGCCTAGATTCCCACCTGGAACATCCCCCACCAGAATTTCCGTTGGGAATTCCCACCTGGAAAATCTGGATTGCTCCCATCCATCCCTTCATCCCACATTCCCACCCAAATCCCAGGGAATTCCTTCTATCCCGCATTCCCACCCGTATTCCCATTGGGAATTCCTACGCAGAGCTTCTCCCAGCCAATATTCATTCCTCAGCTGGAATTCCCACTTGGAACATCTCCCGGCAGTGCAGGAATTCCCAGCTCTAATCCATCCCTTTATCCCACATTACCCACCCAAATCCCAGGGAATTCCTTGATCCCGCATTCCCACCTGTATTCCCATCGGGAATTCACACCCAGAGCTTCTCCCAGCCGATATTCCCAGCTGGAATTCCCACTTGGAACATCTCCCAGCAGTGCAGGAAGTCTCAATTCCCGTCCATCCCTTTATCCCACATTCTCACCCACATCCCAGGAATTCCTTTGATCCCGCATTCCCACCCGTGTTCCCATCTGGAATTCCCACATGGAACATCTCCTGGATGCTCTCCCAGCTCTGGGCTGAGGTCTCCCAGTGCAGGAATTCCCAGCTCTCGCTCTCACCCCTCTTTTATCCCATATTTCCAGGCAAATCCCAGAGAATTCCCTGGAATTCCTAGTTCTCATCCACCCCTTTATCCTACATTCCCAGCTGGAATTCCCACCCAGAACATCTCCCAGCAGTGCAGGAATTTCCAGCTCTAATCCATCCCTTTACCCCACATTTCCCACCCAAATCCCAGGAAATTCCTTTTATCCCACATTCCCACCCGTATTCCCATCTGGAATTCCCATCCAGAGCTTCTCCCAGCCAATATTCCCGTCGGGAATTCCCACTTGGAACATCTCTCAGCAGTGCAGGAATTCCCAGTTCCCGCCCACCCCTTTACCCCACATTTCCCACCCAAATCCCAGGAAATTCCTTTTATCCCACATTTCCACCCGTATTCCCATGGGGAATTCCCTCCCAGAGCTTCTCCCAGCCGATATTCCCAGCTGGAATTCCCACTTGGAACATCTCCTGGATGCCCTCCCCTCCCTGGGCCGAGGTCTCCCAGTGCAGGAATTCCCAGTTCCCGTCCACCCCTTTACCCCACATTTCCCACCCAAATCCCAGGGAATTCCTTTTATCCCACATTCCCACCCGTATTCACATCGGGAATTCCCACCCAGAGCTTCTCCCAGCCGATATTCCCAGCTGGAATTCCCACCTGGAACATCTCCTGGATGCCCTCCCCACTCTGGGCTGAGTTCTCCCAGTGCAGGAATTCCCAGTTCCCGTCCATCCCTTTACCCCACGTTCCCACCCGGAATTCCCACCCGGAGCATCTCCCAGCATTCCCGGCCGTATTCCCGATCCGGAATTCCCACCTGGAACATCTCCTGGATGCCCTCCCGCTCTGGGCCGAGGTCTCCCAGTAGAGGAACCCGCGCTCTCGGCCCAGAGCCGCCTCGCCTCGTCCACCACTCGCAGCTTCCCGCCGCCCACCTGGAACCGCCACGGGAAAACCGGAACGACCGCGGAAAACCGGGAATGACCACGGGAAACGGGAATGACCACGGGAAAATGGGAGTGACCACGGAAAATGGGAGTGACCACGGGAAAACGGGAATGACCACGGGAAAAACGGGAATGACCACGGGAAAAACGGGAATGACCAGGGGAAAATGGGAGTGACCAGGGGAAAACGGGAGTGACCAGGGGAAAATGGGAGTGACCACGGGAAAACCGGGAGTGACCACGGGAAAACAGGAATGACCACGGGAAAATGGGAATGACCACGGGAAAACGGGAATGACCACGGGAAAATGGGAATGACCAGGGGAAAACGGGAGTGCCCACGGGAAAATGGGAATGACCACGGAAAACGGGAACGACCACGGGAAAATGGGAGTGACCACGGAAAATGGGAATGACCACGGGAAAATGGGAATGACCACGGAAAACGGAATGACCACGGAAAATGGGAGTGACCACAGGAAAATGGGAATGACAGCGCGGGAATAATGGGAATGATGAGGGAAAACGGGAATGAACACGGGAAAATGGGAATGACCATGGAAAATGGGAGTGAACACGCGGAACAATGTGGGAATAATGTGGGAATATTGTGGGAATAATGTGGATATCGCCCACAGGATCCCAGCTCAGCCCAAATCCTGGAGCCAACTCCCATGGGGTGATCCCAGCGACCCCGGAGACAATTCCTACGGGATGATCCCAACAATCCTGGAGCCAATTCCCACAGGATGATCCCAGCATTCCCGGAGACAATTCCCAGCCCTTTCCCGGGATAATCCAAACAATCCCGGAGCCAATTCCCATGGGATGATCCCAATGAGCCCAGAGTCAATTCCCAGGCCTTTCCCAGACAATTCCAAAAATCCCGGAGCTGGATCCCATGAGATAATCCCAACTATCCTGGAGCCAATTCCCATGGGACAATCCCAGTGATCCTGGATCCAATTCCCAGCTTTTTCCCAAACAATTCCAACAATCCCGAGCTGGATCCTATGGGATGATCCCAACAATCCCAGATCTAATTCCCATAGGATCTATCCCATCATCCTGGATCCACTCCCAGGCCTTTCCCAGACAATTCCAACAATCCCGGAGCTGGATCCCATGGGATAATCCCAACTATCCTGGAGCCAATTCCCATGGGGTGATCTCAGTATTCCTGGAGCCAATTCCTATGGGACAACTCCAGTGATCCTGGATCCAGTTCCCAGCCCTTTCCCAGAATAATCCCCAGTCAAACTTCCAAAGACAATCCCAACAATCCTGGAGCCAATTCCCATGGGGTGATCCCAACAATCCCAGATCCAATTCCCAGAACACTCCAAATGATCCCAGATCCAATTCTTGGCCCTTTAATCCCAACAATCCTGGATCCACTCCCAGCCCTTTCCCAGGACAATCCCAAAAATCGCAGAGCCAATTCCTATGGCATGGTCCCAATGATCCCAGGACCAATTCCCCAGCCCTTTCCCAGAATAATCCCAAATCCAACTCCCAGGACCATCCCAACAACCCTGGAACCACCCCAGCCCTTTAATCCCAACAATCCAGAATCCAACTCCCAGACAATTCCAAAAATCCTAGACCAAATTCCCATGGGATGACCCCTAATGATCCCAGAGCCAATTCCCACAACAATCCTGATAACCCTGAACTCACTCCCACTGGGGCATTCCAAACAATCCCAGATCCAACTCCCATTCCCACCCCACCGCTCCCACCTCCCAACCCACACCTCAAGTGGATCCGGGTCGGGAGAAACCCTGGAAACGGCTCCAGAATTCCCATCCCATGGGATCCAGCTGGGAATAAATCCCACTAACAACTCCAGAATTCCTTGCAATTCCCACGGAATCCAGTTAGAACAAACCCCAGGAATGGCACTGCAATGGGATCCCATTGGGAAGAAATTCCAGGAATTCCTCGGAAAGTTCCAGCATTCCCATCCTGCAGGATCCAGTCAGGAACAAACCCTGGGAATTCCCTTGGGAATCTCCAGCATTCCTATCTTGCAGAATCCAGTCGGAACAAACCCCGTGAATTCCCTCAGAAATCCCTGGAATTCCCATCCTGCAGGATCCAATCAGAAACAAACCCTGGGAACCACTCTGGAATTTTGACCCTGTGGGATCCAGCCAGGAATAAACCCCAGGAATGGCTCTGGAATGGGATCCCATTGGGAACAAACCCCGGAATTCCCTCGGATGCTCCAAAATTCCCATCGCAGGATCCAGTCGGGAACAAACCCCAGGAATTCCCTTGGGAATCTCCAGAATTCCCATCCCCACAGGATTCCGTGGGGATCGAACCCTCGGAATTCCTCGAATCTCCAGAATTCCCATCCTCACAGGACCCCACCGGTTTCAAACCCCGGGAATTCCCTTGGGAACCTCCATAATTCCCATTCCCCACAGGATCCCACTGGGATCAAACCCCGGGAATTCCCTTGTGGAATTTCCAGAATTTCTCCCCACAGGATCCCACCGGAACAAACCCCAGGAATTCCTCGGAATCTCCAGAATTTCATCCATTGGGATCCCGCCGGATCAAACCCCAGGAATTCCCTTGGGAACCTCCAGAATTCCCATCCATTGGGATCCCACCGAACAAAACCCCAGGAATTCCCCGTGAATCTCCAGAATTCCCATCCCCAAAGGATCCCATCGGATCAAACCCCGGAATTCCCTTGGGAACCTCCAGAATTCCCATCCCCGGGACCTCACCGATCGAACCCCGGAATTCCCTGTGGAATCTCCAAATTCTATCCGCCACAGGATCCCATTGGGATCAAACTCAGGAATTCCCTCGAATCTCCAGAATTCCTATCCGCCACAGTGATCCCACCGCGATCAAACCCCAGGAATTCCCTTTGGGAATCTCCAGAATTCTTATCCCCCAAAGGATCTCATCGGTGATCAAACCCTGGAATTCCTCGGAACCTCCAGAATTCCCATCCCCGGGATCCCATCAGATCAAACCTCGGGAATTCCATGGGGAATCTCCAGAATTCCCATCCCCGGGATCCCATCAGGATCAAACCCGGAATTCCCTCGGAACCTCCAGAATTCTGCATCCATTGGGATCCCACGTGATCAAACCCCAGGAATTCCCTAGAACTCCGGAACTCCGCCGCCCCACCTTGTTGGCACAGACGACGAAGACTGACGTTCTCCAGGCTCCCGTGGGGCCCCAGCTCCTGCTTCATCTCGGCCAGCCAGGAATCCAGGGAATCGAAGGATTCCTTGGACCCTACGTCGTACACCAGCAGCACGCCCTGCGTGTCCTTGTAGAACTTGCTCCGCACCTTTCCGGGAAAAAATAAAATTCCAGGGGAAATTGATTCGGGCCGGAAA
>JAKWBO010001201.1:0-17291 GCA_034336685.1 Luscinia luscinia
AGAAGGAATAGAAATTATTCAAGTTTTCATACAGAAGAAGGAATAGAAATGATAGCAAGTTTTGATATAAAAGAATAGAAATGATAGCAAGTTTTGATATAGAAGAAGGAATAGAAATGATAGCAAGTTTTGATACAGAAGAAGGAATAGAAATGACAGCAAGTTTTGATATAGGAAAAGAAATAGAAATGATAGCAAGATTTTATACAGAAGAACTGCTGAGCCACTCTTGCTGGGTAACTAAGAAGGCAAAGGGTAAAATGAGCTGGAAGGGGCTTTTATGGCTCTGAGCAAAGGATAAATCCACCTCAAACAGAGAATGCTTTTACCCAGCAGAAGGATTTTCACAAACAAAAACACCGTGTTGCACGTAGAGAAAAAATCTCAGAATTTTCCGCTGCAAGAAAACTGAAAAAACAACTTCTGGCTTAAACTGGAACACGCTAACTTTTGGTGATTGGAAATAGTGAATAGTACCAGGAGTGTGGAAATGTTAGTAATGACAGGCTGGAGGTTATGGTGAAAGTGTTGATAGGTTGTTGTGTGGTAAGATGCACAGCAGAGAAAGAAATACAGTGAAAAATAAGGAAATATAAAGTTTGTAAGGAGAGAAGAGCAGAGCTTCAGGGCACACGGCTTGCCCAGCACAGCCTCTGTAACCTGGTGTTTGCAATAAACATAAAAATAAACATCAATAAACATAAAAATAAACATCAATAAACAGCGTCTTGAGTCTCCATCTCTCGGTCCAGCTCGTACAGAGCAGCAGCTCCTTCCCTCAGGGGACCAAAGCGCCCATCCTCCCACCCGGGGCAGATCGGGGCTCCCTGATGGATTTCCCAGAGTGATTTCCCAGAGTGATTTCCCTGATTTCCCAGGCTGATTTCCCAGACTGATTTCTCAGATTTATTTCCCAGACTGATTTCCCAGACTGATTTCCCAGACTGATTTCCCAGACTGATTTCCCATTGATTTCCCAGATTTCCCAAATTGATTTCCCAGATTTCCCAGACTGATTTCCCAGACTGATTTCCCAGATTTATTTTCCAGATTTATTTCCCAGATTGATTTCCCAGAGTGATTTCCCAGATTGATTTCCCAGATTGATTTCCCAGACTGATTTCCCAGATTTATTTCCCAGAGTGATTTCCCAGATTTCCCAGACTGATTTCCCAGACTGATTTCCCAGACTGATTTCCCAGACTGATTTCCCAGATTTCCCAGATTTATTTCCCAGATTGATTTCCCAGACTTATTTCCCAGCCTGATTTCCCACATTTCCCGGACTGATTTCCCATTGATTTCCCAGATTTCCTAGATTGATTTCCCAGGTTTATTTCCCACATTTCCCAGACTGATTTCCCAGGTTTATTTCCCACATTTCCCGGACTGATTTCCCATTGAGTTCCCAGATTTCCCAGACTGATTTCCCAGATTTATTTCCCAGACTCATTTCCCAGACTGATTTCCCAGATTTCCCGGATCGATTTCCCATTGAGTTCCCAGATTTCCCAGACTGATTTCCCAGATTTATTTCCCAGATTGATTTCCCAGACTGATTTCCCAGGTTTATTTCCCAGACTCATTTCCCAGACTCATTTCCCAGATTTATTTCCCAGACTCATTTCCCAGACTGATTTCCCAGGTTTATTTCCCAGCTTTCCCAGATTGATTTCCCAGGTTTATTCCCCAGACCGCTTTCCCCGGTCCCTCGCCGGGACTGCGGGATGCGCGCACATTCCCGGATCCGCGGGGGCTCCAGCGCCCCCCGGGCTGCCCCAGGGCCCAAATCTCCTTTCCTTTCCTCCCCTGCCGAGAGCGGATCCGCTCCTCGCGTCCCGCGCCGGCGGCTGCAGCTGCTGCCTGTCCGGGAAAGCGATGAGCCTCTCACACCTCGAGTGCTTCAAGGGCCTGGGCTCTCAGGGCTGTTTTATTTAGCCAGAGGAAAAAAAGTTGCTCTTAACCAGGCGGGGGAGGCCGGAGCAGAACTGTCTGGCTGAGTTATGTTCTCCCTTCTGCCTTTATCTCCATTAAAGGAGCATAAATTCATTTCGGGCTCCAGCCCTGCAGGGGTCAGGGGCTGCTGAGCGGCCCCAAATCAATGGCCCGGCTGTTCACCCTGCGCACACGGGGGGCTCTGAGGGCTGCCCGGGTCCTTTTCAGATTAAAAAAGATTAAAAATAGCGTTTTGCCCTTATTCTCTCCCACCCCAGCCACTGCTCTCCTTCGGTCATCCCTGGCAGGCAGGAGCACTTCAGAAATCCTGCAATCCTCAAACCAGACCATTAGGTTTTTAAATAATAAAAATTCACAGAGCCAAACGGGCCCAGAAATGCTTGGCTGTATTTTTTTCGGGCTCAAGCCGTGACAAATCCTTTTATTGAAGAGCGAAGGAAGCCAGGCAGCATCCCCAAAGGGTGAGATCTCTCGGGGTGGAGGTGCGATTTTCCCTTCGCAATTCCAGGCTGGGAACGAGCACAGCACATTGTGGGGGGAAACTGGAGGGGCAAAACCCTCAAATGCCACCCTGGGCACCCCAAACTGCCCCACACGCACGTGGTCACGCACAAAAAAACCACGGGGAGCAGGGGAAAGAGGAATTTCCGCATGGAAAAAGCGGGAAGGGCTGCCAGGGGGGATTTGGGGTCCCCAGCCCTGGGGGTGGCACTCAGGGTGACAAGGTGGGCACGGGGCACAGCTGGCACTGCCTGGGCTGGGAGCGCTTCTCCAGCCCCAGGAATTCGGGGATTTTTTTGGGGGATTTTGGGGGATTTTGGGACACAAACCGCCCCAAACAGGGGTGTGCCTTTTCCTGGGACGCAGCGGCCACCACGGACCCCGGGGTGCGACCCTCGGTAATTCCACCCGTTCCGAGGTTTGCCCAGGATTTTTCCGAGGTTTTCCCAGGATTTTCCCGAGGTTTTCCCAGGATTTTCCCGAGGTTTGCCCAGGACTTTCCCGAGGTTTTCCCAGGATTTTTCCGAGGCTTTCCCAGGATTTTTCCAAGGCTTTCCCAGGATTTTCCCGAGGTTTGCCCAGGACTTTTCCGAGGTTTTCCCAGGACTTTCCCGAGGTTTTCCCAGGATTTTCCCGAGGTTTTCCCAGGATTTTCCCGAGGTTTTCCCAGAATTTTTCCGAGGTTTTCCCGGGGCTTTTCCCAGGCTGTGTCCCCGAGAGGGGCAGAGCAGCCCCAGGGTGAGCCGGGCCGGATTTCAGAGCGTTCTCTGCTCGCCAGCATCGCCCCGAAACGCCACATCTCCAACGTTTAAGGGGTAAAAGAGGGAGAAACCTCCTTGTGCCGCCTCCTCCCGCTCCATTCGGGCGGCGCAGGGGTCCCGCCGCTCCTTCCCTCGTGATTAATATCTGGGAAGCGTCTTAACAAGGCTCAGCTTGATAGGTGGCTCTTGTTGGAGGAAATTTATGGCCTGGTACTTCCTCAGCGAGACTTCCCACGTCGAATTGTTGAACATCACTGACCCTGCTGCCCGACACGAGGGGGTGGGGATTTACACAGATGTCTGGTAACTGTGGAAGGCGCAAAAATCCAGAAGAACAACCTGCGTGACATCCATGGGAAGCGGCCGGTGCGCGGGGTCAGGGGGAGGCGCCCGGCAGCGTGTGAGCCGCAGTGTTTCGGTGCAGTTTGTTTTTTGATTAGTGCAGTTCATGACCGGGCCATCCCACCTGAATGGCAAATCGGCGCGGAGCGCGGCGGGCCGGGAGAGGGCAGGGCCGCCCGCAGAGCCGCCCATATGGAGCGCTCCCGGGGGGAGCAGGAGCTGCCCGGGCCCAGATGGTTCGGCAGGGACGGGTCTGGCGCGGCGCGGGGGAGCGGCGGGTGGGAGCGAGCCCACCGCCCTCCCCGGCCCCGCTCGGCCCCGCTGCTCCCGCTGAAACCGGCGAGACACGGGCAGAGCGGGTGGGCAATGGGATAGTGGGATGGGTAATGGGATAGTGGGATGGGATAATGGGGTAATGGGATAGTGGGATGGGCAATGGGATAGTGGGATGGGATAATGGGATAGTGGGATGGGATAATGGGGTAATGGGATAGTGGGATGGGCAATGGGATAGTGGGATGGGATAATGGGATAGTGGGATGGGATAATGGGGTAATGGGATAGTGGGATGGGTAATGGGATAGGGGATGGGATAATGGGATAGGGCAATGGGATAGTGGGATGGGGTAATGGGATAGGCAATGGGATAGTGGGAAGGGATAATGGGATGGGGTAATGGGATAGTGGGATGGGGTAATGGGGTAATGGGATAGTGGGATGGGGTAATGGGGTAGTGGGATGGGGCAATGGGATGGGGTAATGGGATCGTGGGATGGGGTAATGGGATAGTGGGATGGGATAATGGCATAGGATCAGTGGGATGGGATGGGATGGGATGGGATGGGATGGGATGGGATGGGATGGGATGGGACCAGTGGGATGGGATGGGATAATGGGATGGGATCAGTGGGATCAGTGAAATGGGATAGTGGAATGGGGTCAGTGGGATGGGATGGGATGGGATCAGTGGGATGATATGGGATTAGTGGGATGAGGTCAGTGGGATGGGATTGGATGGGATGGAATCACTGGGATGGGATGGGGTGGGATGGGATAATGGGATGGGATAATGGGATGGGATCAGTTGGATCAGTGGAATGGGATCAGTGGGATAGGGTCGGTGGGATGGGGTCAGTGGGATTGGATTGGATGGGATGGGATGGGATGGGATGGGATGGGATCAGTGGGATCAGTGGGATCAGTGGGATCAGTGGGATGGAATTGTGGGATGGGATATGGGGTGGGACGGGCCCGTGCTGCCACTAAAACCAGCCTCTGTGTGGGATTCTGCTTTCATTTTGTTATAAATACAAATTACAGTCCTGGCCTGTCACAAACATTGAGGTGGATGCTGCATGTGTGGTGTTGAAATGGTTTTCCAGACCCACTTTTCCTCAGGAGTAGCCCAGGCTGATGAAGCAATAAGTGAGCTGCTAATTGGATTACACCCCACAAACACACCTGCTCCTGACACCCCAGCACCCACCAGCTGGAAAAACCAAAAACCACAGCCCAAATGAAGGGAAATAAATTAACACCACACCCAGGAAACACTAACGCTCTGACAAAGCCAGACCCGAGGAGGGGCCATGCAAAACTGTTCCTGGGATATGGAAAACAGTTTGTAGAAAAATTTAAAAATGTGTGACGGGTCTATGAATATGCAAATAAATGTGAGGGGTGCTCCAGAGCAGCAGGTGTGCTCTTGGCTGAGTGCCAGCGCCCGGCCCTGGCAACCTTTTGTTTTATTATTTGTCTCTTACTGTCTTTCCTTAAACTTCTGAAAATCCACCAAAAAATTAAACCTCGTTTTTCACGTTTTTTATTATTTTTTTAATCGTGGGGGATTTTTTCTTTTTGCCAGGTGAGGGGAGCAGGAGGAGGTGGAACCGTTTGGATTTTGGGAGCTGGGAGCTGCTGCCTGCACCCTCCTGTGCTGAGGAGAGTTCCAGTCACCGTGGCAGAGAATTCAAATTCCCAGTGACGGGATTATCCCCAGGGGGCCTCAGGCTGTTTCGTTTTTATTTTCCCAGACTGGATAAAAACCCAGCTCAGGGCGGATTCCTGCAGGGAGGGGATTGGAAGGGACACTCAGACCCTGCAGGGACAATCGAGAGTTTGGGTTCCTCTCCCTCAGCAAAATCCTGCATTTCAACAGACCCAGAGAATTTTAATCACAGCAAAAAATAAACTGGAATCTCAAAAAACTCAAATAGATGAAATTGGTTTTGGATGGGGAGTGTTTGGGGGGTGCTGGGTGCTGGTTTTGGGGTGGGGAAATGTTGGGTGCTGGTTTTGGGGTGGGAATTTTTTGGGAGATGCTGGTTTTGGGGTGGGGGAGTTTTTGGGAGATGCTGGTTTTGGGTGGGGAATATTTTGGGAGGTGCTGGGTGCTGGTTTTGGGGTGAGGAGTTTTTGGGAGGTGCTGGGTTTGGGGTGGGAAATTTTTGGGAGGTGCTGGGTGCTGGTTTTGGGGTGGGAGGTGCTGAGTGCTGAATTTGGGGTGGGGAATATTTTAGGAGGTGCTGGGTGCTGGTTTTGGGGTGGGGAAATGTTGGGTGCTGGTTTGGGGTGAGAAGTTTTTTTGAGATGCTGGTTTTGGGTGGGAAGTTTTTGGGAGATGCTGGGTTTGGGGTGAGGAGTTTTTGGGAGATGCTGGTTTTGGGGTGGGAAGTTTTTGGGAGATGCTGATTAAAAGGAAAAAACTCCATGCAGGTTCTTCTGGAGAATTTAAGGAGCTGGAGGAGCATTTATTCCAGGTTAAAAAGGAAAAATCTCCGTGCAGGTTCTTCTGGCAGGATTTAAGGAGTTGGCAGAGCGTTTATTCCTGATTAAAAAGGAAAAATCTCCGTGCAGGTTCTTCTGGCAGAATTTAAGGAGCTGGCAGAGCGTTTATTCCTGATTAAAAAGGAAAAATCTCCGTGCAGGTTCTTCTGGCAGAATTTAAGGAGCTGGAGGAGCATTTATTCCAGGTTAAAAAGAAAAATCTCCGTGCAACCAGGCTTTGTCTGGTGGGCGGGAGGCATCGCTTTGGGGTGGGGGAGGTTTTTGGGGGCTGTTTTCCCGCAGCTGCCCCCCATGGACCTGCAGCAGGGGGCTGGGAATGACGGCAGTGACTCCATCCTGCTTTTAGGGGGCCCTGTCCATCGCACATCCCACCTGGCAGTGCAAGTTTTTGGGTCAGGAGCTGGAGAGAAGCCACACCGGGGCCAGGAGGGGAGGAGGTGGCTCAGCTCCTTCAGGGTGTCCCCGCCGTGACCCCGGGGCAGGTGCGGGAAGGGGGCTGGGTTTGCACCTCCTGGAGGGGCCAAATGGGTCAGCACGGCTGGTTTGGCCCAGGAACTGCGTTTGGGGCTGGTGTGACCAGGTGAGGGGGACAGAAACCTCAGGTGTGGGGGACAGAAACCTCAGGTGGGGGGACAGAAACCTCAGGTGTGATGGGACAGAACCCTCAGGTGTGATGGGACAGAAACCTCAGGTGTGGGGGACAGAAACCTCAGGTGTGATGGGTTCAGAACTCTCAGGTGTGATGGGACAGAAACCTCAGGTGTGATGGGACAGAAACCTCAGGTGAGGGGACAGAGCCCTCAGGTGTGATGGGACAGAGCCTCAGGTGGGGGACAGAAACCTCAGGTGTGATGGGACTGAAACCTCAGGTGTGGGGGACAGAAACCTCAGGTGTGATGGGTTCAGAACTCTCAGGTGTGATGGGACAGAAACCTCAGGTGTGGGGGACAGAAACCTCAGGTGTGATGGGACAGAAACCTCAGGTGTGGTGGGGACAGAACCCTCAGGTGAGGGGGACAGAGCCCTCAGGTGTGATGGGACAGAACCTTCAGGTGTGATGGGACAGGGCCTCAGGTGTGATGGGACAGAAACCTCAGGTGAGGGGGGACAGAGCCCTCAGGTGTGATGGGACAGAAACTTCAGGTGTGGGGGACAGAAACCTCAGGTGTGGGGGACAGAGCCCTCAGGTGTGGGGGACAGAAACCTCAGGTGTGATGGGGCAGAAACCTCAGGTGGGGGGACAGAAACCCCAGGTGTGATGGGACAGAAACCTCAGGTGTGATGGGGCAGAGCCCTCAGGTGAGGGGGGACAGAAACCTCAGGTGTGATGGGACAGAACCTTCAGGTGTGATGGGACAGAAACCTCAGGTGGGGGGACAGAGCCCTCAGGTGTGATGGGTTCAGACCCCTCAGGTGTGGGGGGACAGAACCCTCAGGTGTGGGGACAGAACCCTCAGGTGTGGGGGACAGAACCCTCAGGTGTGGGGACAGAAACCTCAGGTGTGATGGGACAGAGCCCTCAGGTGTGATGGGGACTGAAGCAGCCGCGGGGGGGGCGGGGGTGCTCAGCACAGACGAACTGGGCAGAACCGGGCAGAACCGGGCAGAACCGGGCAGAACCGGGTTGAACCGGGCAGAACCGGGCAGAACCGAGCAGTACCGGGTAGAACCGGGCAGGTACCGGAGAGCTCAGCCGGGCAGAATCGGATAGGTACCGGTAAAACCGGATAGGTACCGGGCAGAACCGGATAGGTACCAGGCAGAACCGGGCAGGTACCGGGCAGAACTGGGCAGAACCGGGCAGAACCAGATAGGTACCGGGTAGAACCGGGCAGGTACCGGGTAGAACCGGGCAGTACCAGCTGAAATCGCGGCCGGGCTCCTGCGGCACTCGCGGCCCCGAGGGATGCCCAGCCCGACCTTTTCCTCCCGGCCCTGCTCCCCGCCCGCCCCGCGGCCCGGGAGGTGCTGCAGGAGCCGCCCCGGCCGGGCCCGGACCGTGTCCCGCTCGCTGTCCCGGCCGGACCCTCCCCGGGCGCTCGGGGATGCGCCTCTGGCCCGGACCAAAGCGCTCGCGGGGCGCTGGGGGACTTGGGACGGGACCTCGGGCGGCCGCGGCGAGGGGAGCAAGGAGGGAAATACTGCAGCAGGGAAATACTGCAGCAGGGGGGAAACTGCAGGAGGGGAAACTGCAGGAGGGGGAAACTGCAGGAGGGGGAAACTGCAGGAGGAAAAAACTGCAGGAGGGGGAAACTGCAGCAGGGAAAAACTGCAGGAGGGAAAAACTGCAGGAGGAAAAACTGCAGGAGGGGGAAACTGCAGGAGGGGGAAACTGCAGGAGGGGGAAAACTGCAGGAGGGAAAACTGCAGGAGGAAAAAACTGCAGGAGGGGAAACTGCAGGAGGGGAAAACTGCAGGAGGGAAAACTGCAGGAGGGGAAACTGCAGCAGGGAAAAACTGCAGGAGGAAAAACTGCAGGAGGGAAAAGCTGCAGGAGGAAAAACTGCAGGAGGGGGAAACTGCAGGAGGGAGAAACTGCAGGAGGAAAGAAACTGCAGGAGGGGAAGTTGCAGCAGGGAAAAACTGCAGGAGGGAAAAACTGCAGGAAGGGGAAAACTGCAGCAGGGAAAAACTGCAGGAGGAAAGAAACTGCAGGAGGGGGAAACTGCAGGAGGGAAAAACTGCAGGAGGGAAAAACTGCAGGAGGGGGAAACTGCAGGAGGGAAAAACTGCAGGAGGAAAAAACTGCATGAGGGGAAAACTGCAGGAGGGGAAATTGCAGCAGGGAAAAACTGCAGGAGGGGAAACTGCAGGAGGAAAAATACTGCAGCAGGGAAAAAACTGCAGGAGGGGAAACTGCAGCAGGGAAAAACTGCAGGAGGGGAAAACTGCAGAAGGGGAAAAGCTGTTTCTCCAGGAAAGAAAAATCTGCTTTTCCAGGAGAGGAAAAAGTTTCTTCTCCAGGAGGCAAAAATCTTCTTCTACAGGAAAGGAAAAAGCTGCTCCTGCAGGAGGGGAAAAGCTGCTTCCCCAGAAGAGAAAGCTGCTTGTCCAGAAGGGGAAAAAGCTACTTTTGCAGGAGAGAAAAATCTGCTTCTACAGGAGAGGGAGAGCTGCTTCTCCAGGAGGGAAAAAGCTTCTACAGGAGGGAAAGCTGCTGCAAGAGGGAAAAAGCTGCTTCTCCAGGAGAGATAAATCTGCTTTCCAGGAGAGGGAAAGCTGCTTCTCCAGGAGAGAAAAGCTGCTCCTGCAGGAGAGAAAAAGTTTCTTCTCCAGGAGAGAAAAGCTGTTTCTGTAGAAGAGAAATGCTGCTTCTCCAGGAGGGGAAAAATCTGCTCCTGCAGGAGAGAAAAAGCTTCTCTTCCAGAAGGGAAAATGTTGCTTCTCTAGGAGAGAAAAATCTGCTTCTCCAGGAGAGAAAAATCTGCTTCTCCAGGAGAGAAAATTGCTTCTCCAGGAGAGAAAAATCTGCTTTTCCAGGAGGGAAAGCCGTTTCTCCAGGAGGGAAAGCTGTTTCTCAGGAAGGTCTGGGGCAAGGGAAGCAGCCAGGGACACCGAGCTGGGTCAGGCAGGTTCTCCAGGAGCAGAATTCGGTGGGGCTGGGCAGGAGAGACCCTCGAGGGGCCCCTGGGCTTGATCCTGGCCCTGGTGTTGGGTCCTTGCCCATCGAGGCCACTGGTTCTGCTGAGAGCTGATGGAGGAGAACTTCTCCTCTGCTTTCTCTGCTCACAAAATCCCAAAATCCTGAGCTGGAAAATCCCTCCCAGCCCCTGCAGTGCCAGCTGTGCCCTGTCCCCTGAGTGTCACCCTGATGCCACCTCCAGGTGCCACCTGCAGGGATGGGGACCCCAAACCTCCCTGGGCAGTTCCATCCCTGAGCTCCCTTTCCACGGGGAAATCCTCCCTGAGGAGGAATCTGCAATTCCCATCCTGGGGGAGGGATGGGCAGGGCAGGGATGGGCAGAGCCCCCTGGGATTTTGGGATGGAGCTGAGCTCCAGGCTCTGTGCTCCGGGGCTGTCTGGGGTTCCTTCAGCAGAGGGAACCTTCCTGAGGGCACCTTTTACATCTCAGGGTGTTTTCCTGGGGGTTCCTCCCGGCTGGGCCCTGCAGGAGGGTTGGGCTGAGCTGCTCCTCTCTCTGCGAGCTGTGCTGCACTTGGAGCGCTGCAATTTTAGGATTGGTTGGGTGGTCTCAGTTGGCTCCTGATCCTTTTCCCCCAAATTCTTTCTGCTGAGGGTTGTGCCAGACTGAGTAACACCCAGCTCCGAAGATCTGCCCCCATTCCAGCCTCCCATCCCCAGGCCAGGCCTGGAGGGAAATTCGGAGTGTGCAGGAGAGCTCCTGCCCTGCCCCCAGCACTGCGTGGCGTTTCCACGTGGAATCACGGAATGGTTTGGGCTGGGAAGGACCTCAGAGCCCCCCAGAGCCCCCCAGAGCCACCCAGAGCCACCCCAGCCATGGGGACACCTCCCACTGTCCCAAATCCCCGTGCCCAGCCTGGAGCTGAACATTGCAGGGATCCAGGGGCAGCCACAGCTGCTCTGGGCCCTGCCAGGGAACAATTCCTGATTCCCAAAATCCCACCCAGCCCTGCCCTGGGCACTGGGAGCCATCCCTGTGTCTGTCCCTCCATTCCCTGTGTCTGTCCCTCCATCCCTGTGTCTGTCCCTCCATTCCCTGTGTCTGTCCCTCCATTCCCTGTGCCTGTCCCTCCATTCCCTGTGTCTGTCCCTCCATCCCTGTGTCTGTCCCTCCATCCGTGTGTCTGTCCCTCCATCCGTGTGTCTGTCCCTCCATCCCTGTGTCTGTCCCTCCATTCCCTGTGTCTGTCCCTCCATTCCTCTGTCTGTCCCTCCATTCCCTGTGTCTGTCCCTCCATCCCTGTGTCTGTCCCTCCATCCCTGTGTCTGTCCCTCCGTCCCTGTGTCTGTCCCTCCATTCCCTGTGTCTGTCCCTCCATCCCTGTGTCTGTCCCTCCATTCCTGTGTCTGTCCCTCCATTCCCTGTGTCTGTCCCTCCATTCCCTGTGTCTGTCCCTCCATTCCCTGTGCCTGTCCCTCCATTCCCTGTGTCTGTCCCTCCATCCCTGTGTCTGTCCCTCCATCCGTGTGTCTGTCCCTCCATCCGTGTGTCTGTCCCTCCATCCCCTGTGTCTGTCCCTCCATTCCTGTGTCTGTCCCTCCATTCCCTCTGTCTGTCCCTCCATTCCCTGTGTCTGTCCCTCCATCCCTGTGTCTGTCCCTCCATCCCTGTGTCTGTCCCTCCGTCCCTGTGTCTGTCCCTCCATTCCCTCTGTCTGTCCCTCCATTCCTGTGTCTGTCCCTCCATCCCTGTGTCTGTCCCTCCATTCCCTGTGTCTGTCCCTCCATTCCCTGTGTCTGTCCCTCCAGCCCTTGGCAATTGTCTCTCTCCATGTTTCCTGCAGCTCCTTCAGGCCCTGCAAGGCCACCCTGAGCTCAGCCCAAAGCTTCTCCTGTGCAGGTGAACAATCCCAGCTGTGCCAGCCTTTCCTGCCAGCAGAGCTGCTCCATCCCTCTGCCCATCCTGCTGCCTGTCCCACGGAATTTCTGGGATCAGGAACGTGCTGCCCTGTGCTCCCCAGCCCAGCCAGGCTGGAGCAGGTCGGGCTCTGGCCCCGCTGCTCCCCAGTGACCCATTCCTGGGGAATTGGGGATTTGGGGGTGGGAGTGTGGCTGACAGAGACCCTGGAGCCACGGAGAGAGGACAGGGAGCTCAGGGAGGTGGTGTCAGCTCAGCCTGACCCTTCACCTTGCTGTGCTGAGCTTGTATTTTTTTTAATTTATTTATTTTTTAATGAAATTTCTTTTTTTTTTCTTTTTTTCCTCCACCCTTGAAAGAATTAAAAAGTACAGCTTCCATGAATAAATATAACTCTTAGCTCCATCTTATTAACCAACAGCAATTTCGGGCTAAATACAGGGGAGTGCTCAGAAAAAAAAAGCCAAGAATAGAAAATTGTTTAAGTGGCCAAAGAAAGTTTTCCCCTTTGTGCTAGAGCCGAGCTATGCCAGCTATATGTAAATGTATGCAGCGGGCTCCGTGCATGTGTCCACTTTGAAGTCGCCATCTGAATTTAATTCTGCCTTTGTGATTAAATCAGGCCATTAGGTTTAATCTCACTTAATAGTGAGAAACGCTCTTTGTTGTTTTCTATAGGCAACATATTCTGGCCCGAGCATCTCCAGCTTGGCATTCACGCTCCGCGTTAATCCCCGCGGCTGTAATTGCCTCGGCCGCGGGCGATTCTCCCGATCCTCCCCCCGCGTTTCTGCCCGTGCGCGGGTATTGTGAGATGCGGAATTCAATGTTCTCCCCGCTCGAAACGCCAGAATCCATTAGGTGCTTGTCTGGTTGAGGAGTGGGGTTACTTTGACGCTCAAAAAAAAAAAAAAAAAAAATCTTCCCAAGATTGATATATCTGCCACTCAAAAAAAAAAAATCTCCCCAACATTGATATTTTGTCACTCAAAAAAAAAAAAATCTCCCCAACATGGATTTATTTGCCACTCAAAAAAAAAAATCTCCCCAACATTGATTTATTTGCCACTCAAAAATAAAATAAAAAAAAAAAACCAAAAACAAAAAACAAAAAAACCAAACCCCAACATTGATATACTTGTCACTCAAAAAAAAAAAAATCTCCCCAACATTGATATATTTGCCACTCAAAAAAAAAATCTCCCCAACAATGATATTTTGTCACTCTAAACAAAAATAAAAATAAAAAACTCCAAAAAACTCCAAAACCAAAAACGCCAACCCTCATATATTTGCCGCTCAAAAAAAAAAAAAAATCTCCCCAACATTGATTTATTTGCCACTCAAAAAAAAAAAACAAACCAAAAAACAAAAACAAAAAACCAAACCCCAACATTGATATATATGCCACTCAAAAAAAAAAAAATCTCCCCAACATTGATATTTTCTCATTCAAAAAAAAAAAAAATCTCCCCAACATTGATTTATTTGCCACTCAAAAAAAAACAAACCAAAAACAAAAACAAAAAACCAAACACCAACATTGATATACTTGCCACTCAAAAAAAAATCAACCAAACTCTCCTCAACATTGATATACTTGTCACTCTAAACAAAAATAAAAATTAAAAAACCAAAAAACTCCAAAACCAAAAACGCCAATCTTGACATATTTGACACTATAAAAAAAACAAAAACAAAAAAACAAAAAAAACCCCAAAACAAAACTCCCCAACCTTGACATATTTGCCACTCAAAAAAACCCCAAAAACAAAAACCAAAAACCAAAACAAAAAAACAAACCCCAACCCTGATATATTTGCGACTCAAAACAAAAAAAAACCAAAACCAAAACCAAACCAAAACAAAACAAAACAAAACCTCAAAAAACTCCAAAACCAGAAAACCCCAACCTTGACATATTTGCCACTCAAAAAAAAAACAAAAAAACAAACCAACTCTGACATATTTCCACTCAAAAAACCCCCAAAAACCCCCAAAAACCCAAAAAACCCCAAAACCCCCAACCCTGCCATAAAAAAGGAGCAAACCCCAAACCCAAACCAGGCTCAATAAACGGAATATTTGGTTTCTCTCCCTCCAATGTCATTACTGTAATTATTGATTGGAATGATTATCGGAATTATTGATCCCACGGATGTCAGGCAGGCAATTTCTTTGGGAGCCCATGCGGAATTTTATTTTATTTTTTCCCAAGTGTAATTAATGGAGAGAGTTGGATTATGGGGGTTCCTTTTTTTAAGATTTTTAATTTTTTTTTATTTTTTCCCAAGTGCAATCAATGGAGTGAGCTGGGTTATGTGGGTTCGTTTTTTTTTTATTCTTATTTTTTTTTATTTTTTTTCCCAAGTGTAATCAATGGAGAGAGCTGGGTTATGGGAGTTCCTTTATTTTATTTTATTTTATTTTATTTTATTTTATTTTATTTTATTTTATTTTATTTTTATTTTATTTTATTTATTTTTTTATTTTTTTCCAAGTGTAATCAATGGAGTGAGCTGGGTTATGTGGGTTCGTTTTTTTTATTTTTTTATTTTTAAACTTTTTTCCCAAGTGTAATCAATGGAGAGAGCTGGGTTATGGGGTTCCTATTTTATTTTATTTTATTTTATTTTTATTTTTATTTTATTTTATTTTATTTTATTTTATTTTATTTTATTTTTTCCCAAGTGTGATCAATGGAGTGAGCTGGGTTAAGGAGATTCCTTTTTTTATTTTATTTTTTTTAAATTTTTTTTCCAGGTATAATCAGTGGAGTCAGCTGGGTTATGGGAGTTCCTTTTTTTATTATTATTTTTTTTTATTATTATTATTTCCAAGTGCAATCAATGGAGAGAGCTGGGTTATGCGGGTTCCTTTTTTTTTTATTTATTTATTTTTCTAATTTCTTTTTCCTTCCCAGAAGAGAAATTCCCAATTACTGGATTATCCCCAGTCGTGTTTTTATTTTCCCAGACAGGATAAAAACCCAACTCAGGGCAGATAAGAGTTTGGTTTCTTTCCTTCACCAAAATCCTGATTTAAACAGACCCAGAACTTTTTAACCCCAGAAAATAAAAATAAACTGATATCTGAAAAAACCCCAATAAATGGCGGGGGTGGGATAAGAACTTTAAGGTTCCTCCCACCCCAAACCATTCCAGGATTTTCTAATTCCATGAGAATTCTGAATTTCAGCGCTCAGCCCAAAATCCTGGAAGTTTTCGTGGATGGTTTGCCTGGGCCAGCACCAGGGACAGGTCCAGGTGGGAAATTCAAACTGTCAAAAATAATCAGAACGAGTAAAATAATCAAAAATTGTGTGGCAGGGATTAATAGGCTGAAAAAAACCCATTGTAATCCATCAATTTATAATTTATAATTTATAATTTATAATTTAGAATTTAGAATTTAGAATTTAGAATTTAGAATTTAGAATTTAGAATTTAGAATTTAGAATTTATTAAATTATCATAAATTTATAAATAATTTAATATTGATAATTTATAATTGTGGCTTCTAACGGAGCAGCACAGAGTTTTACATCTCTTTCACCCTTCAATAAAAATAGTAAATCCTTGGAAAAAACGCCTCTCAACTTTGCAAAGTCGGGATTTTCCAGCAGGCAGCTGAACAGGGGCAATATTTGGAATTTGTTCGAGGAATGTCAAAATTAAAGAGAAGGATTTGAACACTTGAGCTTGGAAAAATCCCTCTGAGCCCAGAGAGGCAGAACTGCACAATTCTGAGTGTTCCAGCGCGGAAAATCTGATTTTAAATCCATTTATAGGCAGATCTCCATGGAAGTGCTGTTAAAAATTCCAGTAAATGCCAGTTCCATGCAAGGGGGGCTTCAATCCAAAATTCCCGAGGCGCAGAAGAAGAGCTGAGTCTCACTTTGGGTTTTTTGAGTCTCATTTTGGGTTTCTTGAGTCTCACTTTGGGTTTCTTGGGTCTCACTTTGGGTTTCTTGGGTCTCACTTTGGGATTCGTGAGTCTCATTTTGGGTTTCTTGAGTCTCACTTTGGGTTTCTTGAGTTTCTTGAGTCTCACTTTGGATTTCTTGAGTCTCACTTTGGATTTCTTGAGCCTCACTTTGGATTTCTTGAGCCTCACTTTGGGTTTCTTGAGCCTCACTTTGGGTTTCTTGGGTCTCACTTTGGGTTTCTTGGGTCTCACTTTGGGTTTCTTGAGCCTCACTTTGGGTTTCTTGAGCCTCACTTTGGGTTTCTTGAGTCTCACTTTGGGTTTCTTGAGCCTCACTTTGGGTTTCTTGGGTTTCACTTTGGATTTCTTGAGTCTCACTTTGGGTTTCTTGAGCCTCACTTTGGATTTCTTGGGTCTCACTTTGGATTTCTTGAGCCTCACTTTGGGTTTCTTGAGCCTCACTTTGGGTTTCTTGAGCCTCACTTTGGGTTTCTTGAGTCTCACTTTGGGTTTCTTGAGCCTCACTTTGGGTTTCTTGAGTCTCACTTTGGATTTCTTGAGTCTCACTTTGGGTTTCTTGAGCCTCACTTTGGGTTTCTTGAGCCTCACTTTGGGTTTCTTGAGCCTCACTTTGGGTTTCTTGGGTCTCACTTTGGGTTTCTTGGGCCTCACTTAGGGTTTCTTGAGTCACACTTTGGATTTCTTGGGTCTCACTTTGGATTTCTTGAGTCTCACTTTGGATTTCTTGAGCCTCACTTTGGGTTTCTTGAGCCTCACTTGGGGTTTCTTGAGTCACACTTTGGATTTCTTGAGCCTCACTTTGGGTTTCTTGAGCCTCACTTTGGATTTCTTGGGTCTCACTTTGGATTTATTGAGCCTCACTTTGGGTTTCTTGAGCCTCACTTTGGGTTTTTGTGCCTCACTTTGGGTTTCTTGGGTCTCACTTTGGATTTCTTGAGTCTCACTTTGGATTTCTTGAGCCTCACTTTGGGTTTTTGAGTCTCACTTTGGGTTTCTTGGGTCTCACTTTGGGTTTCTTGAGCCTCACTTTGGGTTTCTTGAGTCTCACTTTGGATTTCTTGAGCCTCACTTTGGGTTTCTTGAGCCTCACTTTGGGTTTCTTGAGCCTCACTTTGGGTTTCTTGAGTCTCACTTTGGATTTCTTGAGTCTCACTTTGGGTTTTCTTGGGTCTCACTTTGGGTTTCTTGAGTTTCTTGAGTCTCACTTTGGGTTTCTTGAGCCTCACTTTGGGTTTCTTGAGTCTCACTTTGGATTTCTTGAGCCTCACTTTGGGTTTCTTGAGCCTCACTTTGGATTTCTTGAGCCTCATTTTGGGTTTCTTGAGTCTCACTTTGGATTTCTTGAGCCTCACTTTGGGTTTCTTGAGCCTCACTTTGGGTTTCTTGAGTCTCACTTTGGATTTCTTGAGTCTCACTTTGGGTTTCTTGAGTTTCTTGAGTCTCACTTTGGGTTTCTTGAGCCTCACTTTGGGTTTCTTGAGTCTCACTTTGGATT
>JAKWBO010001202.1:0-17290 GCA_034336685.1 Luscinia luscinia
AGGAAGAGCCCGGCGCAGGCCAGGAACAGGAACAGCAGCACCTGGGGGCTGTGCTCAGGGACCCCTCATGGAACCCCAGAACCCCCACGGACCCCTCATGGAACCCCAGAACCGCCACGGCCCCCCTTGTGTCCCCCCAAACCCCTCACACACCCCCATGTCCCCTCCAAAGCCCAGGGACCCCTCATGGACCCCCAAACACCCCCGAGCCCCCAGTTTCCCCCAAACTCCTCCACGGTCCCCCAGGACCCCTGACACCTGCAGACCCCACGGGACCCTCTCAGGACCCCCAAGGCCGCCCCACTCCATTTCTCACCCCCACCCCCATGCCCCCGTGCCCCCATTGTCCCCTGTGCCCCCCACACCCCTGTGCCCCTCATTGTCCCCATGTCCCCCACTCCTCAATGTCCCCGGCGCCCCCATTCCACCAGGCCCCCGGTGCCCCCACATCCCCCGCATCCCCCGCGCCCCCTGCGCCCCCGCCCCCGCTCACCACGGCGGGCCGCACGCAGCGGTGCAGCAGCACGGGCGTGTAGTAGCGCTCGAGGAGGGGCGCAGCAGCCGCACTCCGCCCCGGCCGGGCCCCTGCCCGTCCCGCAGCAGCAGCACAGGTCGAAGCGCCCGGCCTGGGGGCACGGGGGCGTCAGGGCACCCTGCGGGTGTCCCTGCCCCCCAGGCCCACCCTGGCGACCCTCACCCCATGCCGCCCTGGGGACCCTCATGCACCCTGTGCCCACCCTGGGAATTCCATGGCCACCCTGGGGTCCCGTGCCCCCCTGTGCCCACCCTGGGGACCCTCTCACCACCCCGTGCCTAGCCTGTGCCCCCCGCCCTCGCCCCCGCTGTCACCTCCTGTCGCCGATAGTCCAGCGCCACCAGCGCCACGAACCCCGACATTTGCAGCAGGAAATCCAGGGCGATGGCGAGCGAGGCCGTGAGCGCGAAGGTGCGCACGGCGGGCATGGAGGAGAGCGCGCCTGGGGACCCCCGAGCCCCGGTCACCTCGGGACAGCCCGGGACAGCCCCGGGACAGCCCTGGGACAGCCCCGGGACAACCCCGAGACAACCCCGAGACAGCCCTGGGACAGCGGGACACCCTCGGGACAGCCCTGGGACAGCCCCGGGACACCCCCAGGTCAGCCCTGGGACAACCCTGGACACCCCTGAGGATACCCCTGAGACAACCCCTGGGACAGCGGGACAGCCCTGGGACAGCCCTGGACAGCGGGACACCCTGAACAGCCCCGGACAGTCCGGGACACCCTCAGGACAGCCCCGAGACAGCGGGACAGCCCTGGGACAGCCCCGGGACACCCCCAGGTCACCCCGGGACACCGGGACACCCCCGGGACACCCCCGGGATACCCCCGGGACACCCCAGCGTCACCAGGACCCCATGCCAGCCTCCCCACGCCACATCCCCCGGCCCGTCCCCTTGTCCCCCGTGTCCCTGAGCCCACCCTGTGTCCCCCGTGCCCCTGTGCCCCCCGCGTCCCCTCATCTCCGCTTGTCCCCAGTGTCCCTGTACCCGCAGTGCCTGCCCCGTGCCCCCATGTCCCGGTGCCCCCCATGTCCCTGGTGCCCCCAGTGCCTGCCCCGTGCCCCCACGTCCCGGTGCCCCCACGTCCCCGTGCCCCCACGTCCCGCTGCCCCACGTCCCGGTGCCGGTGCCCACTCACCGAGCAGGAAGCAGACGGCCTCGGACGCGCTGCAGAGCAGCATGCTCGGCGCCACCTGCGCCAGCACCCGCCCCACCTGCTGCTCCCGCGTCTCGCCCGGCGCCCGCTGCGACTGCTGCTGCCCGGGGGGGGTCAGGGCGGCCGGGGGACCCCCGGGCACCCCCAGACCCCAGGGGACCACCCCGGGCACCCCCAGACCCCAGGGGACCCCCCTGGGTACACCCAGATCCGAGGGGACCCCCTGGGCACCCCCTGCCCACCTGAAGGTGCCCACCTGCCCCACGGGACCCCCCGCTAGGGGCACATGGCCCATGGGAATCCCGAACGTGCCCCCGCAGCCCATGGGGTCCCCAAACTGTGCCCAAAGTGTCCCCAAGCCCCTGTGCCCCACGGACACCCCTGTCCCCAAGGTGTCCCCATGTCCTTCTGCCCTGCAAGGATCCCCACTGCCCTCAGGTGTCCCCCCACCAGGGACACCCCTGTCCCCAAGGTGTCCCCGTGCTCCTGTGCCACAGAGGGATCTCTGTCCCCAAAGTGTCCCCAAAGTGTCCCCAAGCCCCCCATCCCACGGGGATCCGTGTCCCCAAAGGTGCCCCTGTGCCCCACAGTTTCCCCTGTGCCCCATGAGGGTCCCTGACCCCAAAGGCATCTCCTTGCCCCTGTGCCTTGTCCCCGAGGTGTCCCCAAGGTGTCCCCATGGTGTCCCCAAGCCCCTGTGCCCCATGGCGTCCCTGTCCCCCAAGTCCCTCATGCCCACAGATGTCGCCCAGCCCCATGGGGAGCCCGGGCCCGGAACGTGCCCCCCGTGCCCCAAGGACCCCCCGTGCCCCCGTGCCCTAAGGACCCCCCGGTGCCCCCCGAGCCCCCGAGCCCCGTGCCCACCTGCAGCTCCTGCACGAAGATGAAGATGTTGTCGGCGCCCCACGGCCAGCACGAGGAAGGGCACGACCTCGATGATGATGAGGGACGAGGGCAGCCCGAGCAGCGCCAGCAGCCCCATGGCGGCCAGCACGGCGCCCAGCACCACGGCGATGCCCCCGAGCGCCAGCGTCACCTTGGACTCCACCTGCGGCACCGGGCCGGGACCGGGATCAGAACGTCGGGATCGGCACCCGGGATCGGCACCCGGGATCGGCACCGGGATCAGAACAACGGGATCGGAACCAGGATCGGCACCCGGGATCGGCACCGGGATCGGCACCCGGGATCGGAACCAGGATCGAACCCCGGATCGGAACCAGGATCAGAACATCGGGATCGGCACCCCGGGATCGGCACCCGGATCGGAACATCGGGATCGGCACCCCGGGATCGGCACCCCGGGATTGGAACCCCGGGATGGGAACCACGGATTGGAACCAGGATCAGAACATCGGGATCGGCCACCCCGGGATCGGAACCACGGATCGGAACACCGGGATCGGCACCCGGGATCAGAACAACGGGATCAGCACCCGGGATAGGAACCCCGGATCGAACCACGGATCAGAATATTGGGATCGGCACCCCGGATCAGAACCCCGGATCGGAACCACGGATCGGAACCATGGATCGGAACCATAGATCTGAATATCGGGATCGGCACCCCGAGGATCGGAACCACGGATCGGAACCAGGATCAGAACATCGGGATCGGCACCCCCAAATCAGAACATCGGCACCCCCGGATCACAAGAACATCGGGCACCCCGGATCAGCACCCCTGGATCAGAACCTCCGGATCGGCGCCCCGGGATCAGCACCCCCGGATCAGCACCCCTGGATCAGAACCTCCGGATCGGCGCCCCGGGATCAGCACTCCCGGATCGGCGCTCCAGCCCCCCCGGCCGCTGCCACCACCCCCGAACCCCTCCGGACCCTCCAAACCGAGCCCGCCGGGCCCTCTCGGGACTCACCAGACCCTTGTGCCCCCCCGAACCCTCCCCGTGCCTCTCTGTGCCCCCGTGCCCCTCGTTCCCCGTGCCCCCGTGCCCCTGTGCCCCCCGTGCCCGCGCTCACCAGGACCCGCCGCCAGGCCGTGTACTCGCCCAGGGCCAGCGCGATGTAGGCGAACACCAGCAGGTAACTGGTGGCGAACACCGGGATGTCCTCCCGCTCGTGCGGTTGATCTCGTCCTCCAGGGAGCGCTGAGGGGACAGCGACAGCGACAGGGACAGCTGGGGGGCACCGAGACGTGGGGGCACCAGGGCACGGGGGACACGGGGACGTGGAGGAGGAACGGGGACACGGGAGACACCGGGGACACGGGGGACATGGGGACATGGGGACATGGAAGGGGCACAGGGACACGGGGCACAGGGACATGGAGGGGACACAGGGACACGGGGACATGGAGGGGACACGGGGACATGGAGGGGACACGGGACACAGGGACATGGAGGGACACGGGACACGGGGCACAGGGGCATGGAGGGACACAGGGACACGGGGACATGGGGGACAGGGACATGGAGGGACACGGGGACATGGAGAGCACCAGGGACATTGAGGGGACACGAGGTTCACTGGGAGCCCCTACGGACACAGTGACAGGTGACAGCAGGGACACGGGGGCACAGAGACACGGAGGTGACACGGGGGTACACGGAGGTGACACAGAGGCGACACGGGGCACACAGAGGTGACACAGAGGTGACACAGAGGTGACACGGAGGCGACACAGGTGACACGGGGCACACAGGTGACACAGAGGCGACACAGAGGTGACACGGAGGCGACACGGGGCACACAGAGGTGTCATGTGGCACACAGAGGCGACACAGAGGTGACACAGAGGTGTCACGGGGCACACGGAGGCGACATGGGGCACACAGAGGTGTCACGGGGCACACGGAGGTGACACGGAGGCGACACAGGGCACACAAAGGTGACACAGAGGTGACACAGAGGTGACACAGAGGTGTCACGGGGCACACAGAGGTGACACAGAGGTGACACAGAGGCGACACGGGGCACACAAAGGTGACACAGAGGTGACACAGAGGTGACACAGAGGTGTCACGGGGCACACAGAGGCGACACGGAGGTGACACGGAGGTGACACGGAGGCGACACAGAGGTGACACGGAGGTGACACAGAGGTGACACGGAGGTGACACGGGGCACACAGAGGTGACACGGAGGCGACACGGGGCACACAGGTGACACAGAGGTGACACAGAGGTGACACAGAGGTGACACAGAGGTGACACGGGGCACACAGAGGTGACACTGAGGTGTCACGGGGCACACAGAGGTGACACGGAGGTGACACAGAGGTGACACAGAGGTGACACGGGGCACACAGGTGACACAGAGGTGACACAGAGACGACACAGAGGTGACACGGGGCACACAGAGGTGACTCGGAGGTGACACGGGGCACACAGAGGTGACACAGAGGTGACACAGAGGTGACACAGAGGCGACACAGGGCACACAGAGGTGACACGGGGCACACAGAGGTGACACGGAGGTGACACAGAGGTGACACAGAGGCGACACGGAGGCGACACGGGGCGCGCGGCCGCACCTCGGCCATGAAGGTGACCGAGAGGTTGTGGCGGTGCCGCCGCTGGAAGTCGCGCCACACGTCCAGGAAGCGGCGCTCCCACGCGAGCACCCACTCGAGGCGCGGGTCCCCGGGCGCGGTTGTTGAGCGAGTAGGTGACGATGAGCGCCTCGGCCTCCGTGTACTCGGAGTCTGCGGACGCTGGCGTCACGGCCGGGACCCCCGGACCCCCGGAACCCACCCGAACCGCTCGGGACCCCCGGACCCCCGGAACCCACCCGGAACCGCCCGGGACCCCCGGACCCCCGGAACCCACCCGAACCGCCCGGGACCCCCGGAATCCCCCGACCTCCCCTGGAACCCCCAGATCCCCCCAGAACCTCGAACCCTCGGATCCCCCGAACCCCTGAACCCCCGGACCCCCGGACCCCCTGGAACCCCCGAACCTCTGGAACCCCCAGAATCCCCGAATCCCCCCAGAACGCCTCGGACCCCCCGGACCCCGAGCCCCGGACCCCCCCGGACCCCCGAGCCCCCCGTACCGCGGTAGTCGCCCCAGGGCGATGTAGGGGAACACGGGCCCGCCGTACTCGGCCATGCAGCTCAGCTCCAGCGCCGTGATGTCCTTGAAGGAGAGCGGGAGCTGGTGGCGACAGGGCCGGGGGCGTCAGCGGGCTGTGCCCGCCCGGCCCCGGCCCGGCCCAACGCCACCCGCGGGGACCTCGGAGCGCCGGCTGGGACCGGGGACACGCGGGTGGCACCCCAGAGACACAGCCTGGCACCCCAGAGTGATGGGGACACGCGGGTGGCACTCCAGAGACACAGCCTGGCACCCCAGAGTGATGGGGACACGCGGGTGGCACCCCAGAGACACAGCCTGGCACCCCAGAGTGATGGGGGACACGCGGGTGGCACTCCAGTGACACAGCCTGGCACCCCAGAGTGATGGGGGACACGCGGGTGGCACTCCAGGGACACAGCCTGGCACCCCAGAGTGATGGGGACACGCCGGGTGGCACCCCAGAGACACAGCCTGGCACCCCAGAGTGATGGGGACACACGCGTGGCACCCCAACCCCTGAGCCTGGCACCCCTCAGGCACCGTGACACCCTGGGGGACACAGGGGTGACACCCTGGGAGCAGGGGTGGCGCCCGACCCCCTGAGTGCCCCACAGAGAGCACCCCACGGGCACCCCACGGGCACCACGGCACAAGGGGCACCCCATGGAAACGCCCCAGCCCCACAGATAAACCCCCTGGGCACCAGGCCATGTCCAGCACCCCACAGGTGTCACCCCAGCCCACAACTGGCCACCCCATGGGCACCGTGCCATGCCCAGCACCCCCTGGGCATCACCCCAACCCCACAACTGGCCACCCCACGACCCCTGCGCCACACCGTGCCCCCCCATCCCCCCGCGCCCCTCGCCCGCGGCACCCACTTGACGCAGTAGATGAGGTGGTCGTGCCAGTCCACGGTGCCCTGCTCCTTGCCGTCCTGCTGCCAGGCGCTGAGCGCCAGGCGGCTGCGGTTGTTCTGGAAGTACTGCGTGACGCTGGACACGGCGCAGTCGCCCACGCCGGGCTCGGCGGGGTTCAGGGGCGCGTAGCACACGTCCTGCAGGCTGACGTTCCTGCCCGAGCCCGGCGCCCACGCCGTGGTGGCCGCCAGCGCGTCCTGCAGCTCCAGCAGCGCCAGCAGCACGTCCTCGGCCAGCACGCCGCTGAAATTCTTGGTGCCCAGCAGCAGCGAGTCGTAGGTGCGGTTCGGGCGGCCCGGCGCGGTCACGATCACCTGGTTGGTGCGCAGGAAGGGCCCGAAGTGCTGGTCGTGGAACGCCTTCTCCTGCCGGGCGCGGCTGCCCGGCGCTGACCACAGCTCCACCGGGTCCGTGGTCAGCCGCAGGGTCACCATCCCGGCCGAGAGCGCCGCGGCCACCGCCAGGGCCAGCAGCAGCACGGTCACCGGCCACGTGGCCACCACGGTGCCCCAGCGGCGGAACGCGCGCTCCAGGCCGCGCTGCCACGCGTGGCTCGCCCGCTCCGCGCAGCCCCCGCGGCCCCGCGGCTTCGGCGGCGGCTCGGCCGCTCCCCGGCGGCACAGCAGCGCCAGCAGGAAGAGCAGGGCGAGCGCGGCGAACAGCAGCGCGCAGATGACCAGCACGCCGTCGGCGCGGCCGATGCGGAACGGCGGGGGCGGCGGCGCGGGCGGCACCACGGGCGCGCAGGAGCGGGCGCAGTCCTGGCACGAACACGGCTCCTGCTCCGCGTCCGGCGCCTGGTCGCAGCCCCAGACGGGCGCGTCCAGCGGCGCGATGCCCTGGCCGGGCTCGGAGGAGTTGGGCAGCAGCTGGAAGTCGATCTGCAGCGGCGCCAGCCCGTTGTTCTTGTCGCCCTGGAAGTCGAGCCAGCGCTGCGCCGTGCAGAGCTGCGCGCGCCGTAGCGGCCGCACATGGTGGCGATGGCGAAGCCGCCCGTGGCCGGCAGCCGCACGTCGCGGCAGGAGTCGAAGGCGGCCTCGGCGTAGCGGCGGCGGTAGAAGAGCTGGTACTCGAGCACGGCCAGCGCGCCGGGCACCGCCGCGTAGGGCGCCACGCGGGTGACGTTGGTGAAGAGGCTCTGGTCCGGGCTGCAGATGTTGTGGCAGTAGAGGTTGGCGAAGTTGCGGGCGCAGGCGGGGCAGCGCGCCAGCACCGCGCCCGACAGCCCCACGCTGAGGCGCAGCGCGTTCAGCTGGTTGTAGCTGCAGCAGACGCGCGTGGTGTCGTTGTCGCGCACCAGCTCGGGGCACACGGAGCGCAGCAGCGACAGCAGCGGCCGCGAGGCCGGGCGGGCGGGCGTGTTGGACAGGCAGGGCACCCGCGAGGGCAGCAGCGACACGTTCACCTCGGGGTTCCGCCCGCACTCGCCGTAGAAGGCGCAGAAGCCGCGCTGGTGCGTGGGGGTCAGCGAGGGCGCGGCCTGCGGAAAGGGGGCGGGTGTGGCACGGCCGCGGCGCTTGAGGGGTTAAGTGGCACCTGATGGGCACCGTGGCCGTGGCCCCCCCATAGCTGTGCCACCCCCGTCCCTCCAAATGGCACCCGAATGGTCCCCGGGGGCACCAGGACATTGTCCCCACATTCCGACAGCTCAGCTCCTCCAAATGTCACCCGGGTGGCACCAGCAGCAGTGTCCCCTCCGTCTGTCACCCCCCGCCCTCCTAATGTCACCCTAATGTCACCCTAATGTCACCCAGGGGGCACCAACAGCAGTGTCCTCTGTCTGTCACCCCCAGCCCTCCAAATGTCACCCTAATGTCACCACCCATTCTATCCCCCCGTCTGTCACCCCCAGCCCTCCTAATGTCACCCGGGGCACCAACAGCAGTGTCCCCTCCATCTGTCACCCCCAGCCCTCCAAATGTCACCGGAATGTCACCCAGGGGCACCATGGAGGTGTCCCCCACTGCTGTCACACCCAGTTCCTCTGAATGTCACCCAAATGGCACCCAGGTGGCATCACAGCAGTGTCCCCTCCGTCTGTCACCCCAGCTCGTCCCAATGTCACCCAAATGTCACCACCCATTCTGTCCTCTCCACTCTGTCACCCTAGCTCGTCCCTAAATGTCACCTGAGGGACACCACGGAGGTGTCACCCCCAATGTCACCCCAAATGTCACCCGGGGGCACCAGGACATTGTCTCCACAGCTCTGCCGCCTTCAGCTCCTCCAAACGGCACCCAAATGTCACCCAAATGTCACCCAAATGCCACCCAAGTGGCACCAACAGCACTGTCCCTTCCATTCTGCCACCCCAGCCCCTCCAAACGTCACCAGAATGTCACCCAGGGGGCACCAGGACATTGTCCCCACATTCCCACAGCTTCAGCTCCTCCAAATGTCACCCAGGTGACACCACAGCTGTGTCCCCTCCGTCTGTCACCCCCAGCCCTCCCAAATGTCACCCTAATGTCACCACAGACCGCTCGTCCTGCCACGCCCACATCACCCCGAATGTCACCCAGGTGCCACCTGAGGGCACCACAGCAGCGTCCCCTGCTCTGCCACTCACTGCCCCTCCAAATGTCACCCAGGTGTCATCAGGTGCCACCCAAAGGGCACCACAAGGAGCGGCTCTGCCACTCCCAGCTCCTCGGAATGTCACCAAAGGGCGCCGGGGCAGTGTCCCCTGCCCTGCCACCTCCGGATGTCACCAACGGGCACCTCCGGGGTGTCCCCAGCCCTGACAGCTCCCAAATGTCACCCAAATGTCACCAACGGCCACCTCCGGGGTGTCCCCTGCCCTGCCACCTCCGAATGTCACCAAATGGGCACCACAAGGGTGTCCCCTGGTTCTGTCATCCCCAAACCTTCCAAGTGCCACCTAAATGTCACCAAGGGGGCACCGCACCTGTGTCCCCAACTGCTGCCACCTTGAGTCCCCAAATATCACCAAGGTGCAGTGCCCCCCTGGCTCTGCCACCCTCTGTCCCCAAATGTCACCAAGGTGTGGTGCCTCCCACCCTGCCACCCTCTGTCCTCAAAATGTCACCAAATGGGGACCACACCGGTGTCCCTTGCCACCCTCAGTCCTCAAAATGTCACCAGGGGGCATCGCACTGGTGTCCCCTGCCACCCTATGCCACCCTGGGTCCCCAATGCCACCAAATGGGGACCACACAGGTGTCCCCTGCCCCCTCAGTCCCCAAATGTCAAGATACGGGCGCCCCGGCCCTGCCACCTTCAGTCCCCCAGATGTCACTAAGGGGGCACCGCACCGGTGTCCCCCCAGTGCTGCCACCCTCAGCCCCCAAATGTCACCAAATGGGGACCACAGAGGTGTCCCCTGCCCCCTCAGCCCCCAGATGTCACCAAATGGGGACCACACAGGTGTCCCCTGCCCCCTCAGCCCCCAAATGTCACCAAATGGGGACCACAGAGGTGTCCCCTGCCCCCCTCAGCCCCCAGATGTCACCAAATGGGGACCACACAGGTGTCCCCTGCCCCCCTCAGCCCCCAGATGTCACCAGGGGTCACCGCCCGCAGCCCCGCCCCCCGCCCGCTGTCGCTGTCCCCTACCAGCGCCAGCAGCGCGGCCAGGAGCGCCGCGGGCAGTGCCAGGGTGGCGGCCATGCTGGCAGGGGTGTCCCCAAGTGCCACCCGCGCCTATAAACCCCCCCGCCCCCGCGGCGCCGCCCGGGGAGGGCCCCGCTGGCCTGACGGACCCGCGGCCAATCAGCCCCGGGCGCCATCGATCATTAACCCGATCGATCGATCGATCGGGCGGGGCCGGGACAGCGGGCGGCACCGCCACCGAACGGGGACAAACCCGCGAGTTTGGGAGCTCGGGGTGGCACGGGGCGGCGGCGCCAGCGAGGGGCACTCACGGGCACCGATTTGGGGACACAAACGGGTGGCAGTGATTTGGGCACAGGGTGGCACGGGGGGCAGTGCCAGCGGGAGTCACCGGCACTGATTTGGGAGAAACCCGCGGATTTGGGAGCTCAGGGTGGCGGTGCCAGCTGGGGTCACCCATGGGCACCGAAATGGGGACGAAACCGGGAATTTGGGACTCAGGGTGACACAGGGTGGCAGCGGGGGCCACACACGGGCACCAATTTTAGGACAAAACCGGGAATTTGGGACTCAGGGTGACACAGAGTGCCAGCAAGGGGCCACGCACGAGCACGGACTTGGGGACAAAATGGGAAATTTGGGAGTTTAGGGTGGCTCAGGGTGGCAGCTGGAGTGACCCACGGGCACGGAAATGGGGACGAAAACGGGAATTTGGGACGCAGGGTGTGGCACAGGGTGGCAGCAGGACGTCACCCAGGCACAGCTGTGGCTGTGACAGTGACAGTGACAGTGACGGTGACAGTGACTCATCCCGGGGGTGGCGCCCTGCTGTCTGCCAGGCCTCGGGCAGGCAGCCGGCCGTGCCAGGGCCACCCCGGTGCCACCCCCGCGGTGCCAGGGATGTCCCAGTGCCACCACTGCCACCCCGGTGCCATCCCGGCGGTGCCAGGGATGTCCCAGTGCCACCACTGCCACCCGATGCCACCCCGCGGTGCCAGGGATGTCCCAGTGCCACCACTGCCGTCCCGGTGCCATCCCGTGTGCCATCCCCGTGTCCCCGTGCCCTCTGTATCCCCGTGTGCCACCCCGTGTGCCACCCCCGTGTCGCGGTGCCATCCCGTGTGCCATCCCCGTGTCCCCGTGCCCTCTGTGTCCCCGTGTGCCACCCCCGCGTGCCATCCCCGTGTCCCTGTCCCCGTGCCCTCTGTCCCCGGCAGGTCCAGGGCCTTGGACCCCGCTCAGTGCCCGGGCAGTGCCACTCCCGTCCCCGATGTCACCAGGGCGGGGCAGTGCCACACCCGCCCCCCGCCGGGTCCCGCTGCCACCCCCGAGCCCCGCAGCGTCCCCGCAGCGTCCCCGCAGTGTCCCCGCAGCGTCCCCAGGGGTGCCAGCCCCCGATGCCATCGGTGCCACCCCTGTCTGTCCCTGAGACGCCGTTTATGGCCCTGGTGGCCTTGGGGGCGATAACGGGGCACAGATAACGGGGCACAGATAACGGGGGTGCGTCCTGCCCGGGCACCTTTGCCCACGGCTGCGTCAGCAGCCGGTCCCCGAGGTGTCCCTGTCCCTGTCACCCGCCTGTCCCCGTCCCCGTCCCCATTTCCCGTCTCTGTCCCTGTCACGTCCCCGTCCCTGTTCCTGTCACATCCCTGTCCCTGTCACCCGCCTGTCCCATCCCTGCCCCATCCCCGTCCCTGTCCCCATTACATCACCCACCTCTCCCGTCCCCGTCCCCATTTCCCATCCCCGTCCCTGTCCCTGTCACCCGTCTGTCCCCACCCAATCCCCATTCCCTGTCCCATCCCTGTCCCTGTCACCCACCTGTCCCCATCCCCATCCCCATCCCTGTCCCTGTCACCCGCCCATTCTCATCCCTGTCCCATCCCCGTCCCATCCCCCACACACCAGAGCGGCTCCTTGGCACCTTTATTTGTCACCGAGCCCCTGGGCGGGGGGAGGACACGAGGTGACCCCAGTGTGACACAGGGGGTGACAGCTGGGTCCCCAAGGGCCACGGTGTCCCCAGGGAGGCTCAGGGGTGTCCCAGGCGACCCCCAGGTTCAGGGGGTGTCCTCAGGTGTCACAAGGGGGGGTGCAGGGGTTGTCCCCAGGGGTTGTCCCCGGTGTCCCAGGGGTGTCCCCAGGTGTCCCAGGGGTGTCCCAGGGGTGTCCCCCAGGGGTCTCAGGGGCGTGTCCCAGGTGTCCCAGGGGGTGTCCCCCGGGGTCTCAGGGGTGTCCCCGGGGTCTCAGGGGTTGTCCCCGGTGTCCCAGGGGGTGTCCCCAGGTGTCCCAGGGGGTGTCCCCGGGGTCTCAGGGCGTGTCCCAGGTGTCCCAGGGGTGTCCCCGGTGTCCCAGGGGGTGTCCCCGGTGTCCCCAGGGGGTGTCCCCGGGGTCTCAGGGGGTTGTCCCCGGTGTCCCAGGGGTGTCCCCAGGTGTCCCAGGGGTGTCCCCGGTGTCCCCAGGGGTGTCCCGGGGTCTCAGGGGTTGTCCCCGGTGTCCCAGGGGGTGTCCCCAGGTGTCCCAGGGGTGTCCCCAGGTGTCCCAGGGGTGTCCCCGGTGTCCCAGGGGGTGTCCCCAGGTGTCCCAGGGGGTGTCCCCAGGTGTCCCAGGGGTGTCCCCAGGTGTCCCAGGGGTGTCCCAGGGGTGTCCCCAGGTCTCAGGGGGTGCCCCGGTGTCCCCAGGGGTGTCCCAGGTGTCCCAGGGGTGTCCCCGGTGTCCCCAGGGGGTGTCCCGGGGTCTCAGGCCGCGCCCCTGCGCCCCGGCCCCGCCCTGGCCCCGGCGGGTGAATCGGAAGCTCTGCAGCGGGTTCCCGGAGCCGCGGGGCTGCGGAGGAACCGCGGGTCAGCGGGCACGGGGGCTGGGGGGATTTGGGGGGATTTGGGGGGATTTTGGGGGGTTTGGGGAGGTTTTGGGGAGGTTTGGGGAGGTTAGAGGATCTTGGGGGGTATTGGGAGTTTTGGGGGGATCTGGGGAGTTTTGGAGGGCTTTGGGGGCATTTTGGGAAGATTTTGGGGAGGTTTGGGAAAGTTTAGGGGGATTCAGGGGTTTTGGGAGGTTGGAGGATCTTGGAGGGGTTAGGGACATTTGGGGGGTTAGGGACATTTGGGGGGGTTAGGGACATTTTGGGGGGTTTGGTGGATGTTGAGGGGTTTTGGGGAGGTTTGGGGACCTTGGGGAGATTTTGGGGGGCGGTTGAGGTGATTTTTGGGGAGGTTTGGGGGTATTTTGGGGAGGTTTGGAGGGTTTGGGGAGGTTCAGGGGCATTGGAGGATTTTGGGGGGTTTTGGGGGTTCAGGGGCTCCCTCGCCCTGCCCCCCCCTCCCTTGTAGGACCCCCTGGGAGTGCAGGGGGAGAATTTGGGGGGATTTAGGAAATGTTTGGGGTTCAGGGGGTGCAGGGGTGGGATTTAGGAAATTTGGGGGTTCAGGGGGTGCAGAGATAGGATTTGGGGGATTTAGGAAATGTTGGGGGTTCAGGGGTGCAGGGGCTGGGTGGGATTTGGGGGTTTAGGGAAATGTTGGGGTTCAGGGGCTGCAGGGCTGGGTGGGATTTGGGGTTTAGGGAACCTGGGGTCCGGGGGTCTCACCTTGCTGCCCCCGCCGGGCCCTGCCCCCCGGGCACATTCTCCTCTTTTTGGGGGTGGGGTTGGCGACGCCGCGGAGACTGGGGGGCACTGGGGGAGACGGGGGGATTGCAGCCCAGACCCACCCCAGACCCACCCCAAACCCAAACCAACCCCAAACCAACCCCAAACCCAAACCCCAAACCCAAACCCAAACCCAATCCCAAACCCAAACCCAATCCCAAACCCAAACCCCAAACCCAACCCAAACCCAAACCTAAACCCAAACCCAAACCCAAACCCAAACCCAAACCAACCCTAAACCAACCCCAAACCCAACCCCAACCCCAACCCCAACCCCAACCCCAAACCCAAACCCAAACCCAAACCCAGAACCCAAACCCAAACCCACCCCAACCCCAAACCAACCCCAAACCCAACCCCAACCCCAACCCCAAACCCCAAACCCCAAACCCAAACCCAAACCCACCCCAAACCCAAACCCAAACCCAAACCCACCCCAAACCCAAACCCAACCCAAACCCAACCCAAACCCAAACCCAGTCTCAAACCCAAACCCACCTTAACCCCAAACCCACCTAAACCCAAACCCAAACCCAAACCCAATCCCAGACCCAAGCCCAAACCCAAACCCAAACCCAAACCCAATCCCAAACCCAAACCCAAACCCAAGCCACCCCAAACCCAACCACCCAAACCCACCCCAAACCCAAACCCAATCTCAAACCCAAACCCAAACCCAAACCCACCCCAAACCCAACTGACCCCATTTCCCAAACTGAGCCCAAATCCACCTCAAACCCACCCCAAATCCAAACTGACCCCATTTCCCACCCCAAACCCAACTGACCCTAAACCCAAACTGAGCCCAAACCCAAACTCACCCCAAACCCAAACTCTGAGCCCCAAACCCACCCCAAACCAACCCCAAACCCAAACCCCCCAAACACAAACTGACCCCATTTCCCAAACCCACCCCAAACCCAAACTGAGCCAATTTCCCACCCCAAATCAATCCCAAACCCAAACCCAACCCCAAACCCAAACTGACCCCAAACCCAAACTGAGCCCAAACCCACCCCAAAACCACCCCCAGCCCCAAATTCATCCCATTTCCCACCCCAAAATCCCAACTGACCCCATTTCCCACCCCAAACCCAACCCCAAACCCACCCCAAACACAAACTGAGCCCATTTCCACCCCAAACCCAACCCCAAACCCACCCCAAACCCAACTGACCCCATTTCCCACCCCAAACACACCCCAAACCAGACTGAGCCCAAACCCAAACTGACCCCAACCCCAAACTCACCCCAAACCCACCCCAAATCCAAACTGAGCCCCATTTCCCACCCCAAACCCACACCCAAATCCCAGTATTTCCCAACCCCCAAAACCAAATCTGGGGGAAAAAGGGTCACTCCACCCCAAAACCACCCCCAGCCCCCAATTCACCCCATTTCCCACCCCAAAACCAAATCTGGGGAGCAGAAATGGGTCATTCCACCAAAATCACCCCCAATCCAAAGTGACCCCATTTCCCACCCCAAATCCAAACTGAGCCCAAACCCCAAACCCAAACCCACCCCCAAATCCCAACTGAGCCCAAACCCACCCCAAAACCACCCCAAAATCCCAATTCATCCCATTTCCCACCCCAAAATCCCAACTGACCCCATTTCCCACCCCAAAGTCCCAACTGAGCCCACTTCCCACCCCAAACCCACCCCCAAATCCCAATATTTCCCAACCCCAAAACCACATCTGGGGGACAAAACCCCAAAACCAACCCTGGCTCCATTTCACCCCATTTCCCACCCCAAACCCAAATCTGGGGGGGAAAGGGTCATTCCACCCAAAATCACCCCCAAATCCCAACTGACCCCATTTCCACCCCAAACCCACCCCCAGCCCCCAATTCACCCTAAACCCACCCCCAAATCCCAACTGACCCCATTTCCCACCCCAAAATCCCAAGTGACCCCATTTCCACCCCAAACCCACCCCTGGCCCCATTTTCCTGCTTTTTCCCCCAAAACAGGACCTGGGGGTTCTTCCCATCCCCCACTCCCTGTTCCTTCCCATTTCCCCATTTTTTCTCCCCATTTCTCTCCCATTTTTTCCCATTTTTTCTCAATTCCTCCCCATTTTCCCCTCACTTTTCCCATCTCCTCCCATTTCTCCCACTCCTCTCTCATTTTTCCCATTTTTTCTGCTGTTCCTTCCTTCAGCCTCATTTCCTCCCAATTTTTCCCATTCCCATTTTTCTTATTTTTTCCATTTTCCCTTCACGTTTCCCATTTCCCCATTTTTCCCAATTTCCCCCATTTTTCCCTATTCCCCTCCTGTTTTTCCCTACTTCCCATTTTCCCATTTTTCCAATTTTTCCCATTTCCACATTCCTCCCCCAATTTTTCCAAATTTCCCCATTTCTCCCCAGTTTCCCCATTTCCCACATTCCACATTTTCCCCAATTTCTCTCCATTTCCCATTTCCCCTCATTTTCCCCATTTTCTCCCCATTTCTCTCCCATTTTTTCCCATTTTTCTCAATTCCTCCCCATTTTCCCCTCACTTTTCCCATCTCCTCCCATTTCTCCCACTCCCCTCATTTTTCCCATTTTTTTCCTGCTGTTCCTTCCTTCAGCCTCATTTCCTCCCCAATTTTTCCCATTCCCATTTTTCTCATTTTTCCATTTTCCCTTCACATTTCCCATTTCCCCATTTTTCCCAATTTCCCCCATTTTCCCAATTTCCCCCCATTTTTCCCTATTCCCTCCTGTTTTTCCCACTTCCCATTTTTCCCATTTTTCCCATTTCCCACATTCCTCCCCCAATTTTTCCAAATTTCCCATTTCTCCCCAGTTTCCCCATTTCCCACATTTCCCATTTTTCCCAATTTCTCTCCATTTCCCATTTCCCCCTCATTTTCCCCATTTTTTCTCCCATTCCCAACTTTCCCATTTTCCCCCAATTTTTCTTCCATTTCCTGACCATTTTTTTCTCATTTTCTCCCTGTTTTTCCCCCATTTTTCCCAATTTCCCCATTTTTTGCCCCATTTTTTACCCAAGCACTCGAGGATGTGCCCCAGGTGCAGTTGGGGCTGCTCCTATTTCCCCATTTCCCCCCATTTTAATCCCATTTTTTCAGTTTTTTCCCCGATTTTTTTCCCATTTTCCCTGTTTTTTCCCCTTGTTTTTCCCCATTTTAATCCCATTTTCCCCCATTTTTCCCATTTTTTCAGGGTTTTTTTCACTTTTTCTCCCATTTTTCCCAATTTCCCCATTTTTTTGCCTCATTTTGGTTACCCAGGTAGTCGGGGATGTGCCCCAGGTGGGGCTGGGGCTGCTCCCATTTCCCCCTCTGGTTTCTTCCCAATTTTATCTCAATTTTTCCCCCATTTTTTCTCCAATTTTCCCATTTTTCCCCATTTTTATCCCATTTTTTCCCCGATTTTCCCCATTTTTTCCCCGATTTTCCCC
>JAKWBO010001203.1:0-17284 GCA_034336685.1 Luscinia luscinia
GCATTACCCGATTAAGGGGTAGACCTGTTGGCCGCGCGCATTCCGATTAAGGGGTAGACCTGGTGGCCGCCTGCCGCTCCGATTAAGGGGTAGACCTGGTGGCCGCCTGGCGTCCCGATGAAGGGGTAGACCTGGTGTCCGCACGGCATTCCCGGTCTAAGGGGGTAGACCTGGTGGCCGCCTGCTGCCCGATTGAAGGGGGTAGACCTGGTGTCCGCCGGCCGCCCGCGATAAGGGGTAGACCTGGTGTCGCCCGGCATTCCCGACTAAGGGGTAGACCTCAGTGTCACGCCTGCGCTCCGATCAAGGGGTAGACCTGGTGTGCCTGGCCTCTCCGATTAAGGGTGCAGACCTGGTGGCCGCCGGCATTCCCGATTAAGGGGTAGACCTGGTGTCCGCCGGCATTCCCGATTAAGGGAGTAGACCTAGGTGGCCGCGTGCCATTCCCGATTAAGGGGTAGACCTGGTGGCCGCCTGGCGCGCCGATTAAGGGAGTAGACCTGGTGGCCGCCTGCCGCTCCGATTAAGGGGTGAGACCTGGTGGCCGCCTGCACTCCCGATTAAGGGGTAGACCTGGTGGCCGCCGGCCGTCCCGATTAAGGGGTAGACCTGGTAGCCGCCGGCATTCCCGCATTAGGGGTAGACCTGGTGTCCGCCGGCATTCCCGATTAAGGGGTAGACCTGGTGGCCGCCGGCCATTCCGATTAAGGGGTAGACCTGGTGGCCGCCTGCACGCCCGATTAAGGGGTAGACCTGGTGGCCGCCTGGCGCTCACGCAAAGGGGTAGGCGCTGGTGCGCCGCGGCTGCCCGATTAAGGGGTAGACCTGGTGGCCGCCTGGCATTCCCGCTTAATGGAGTAGACCTGGTGGTCCGCCGGCATTCCTCGATTAAGGGGTAGACCTGGTAACCGCCTGCATGTCCCGCTTAAGGGTTAGACCTCGTGTCCGCCGGCATTCTCGCTAAGGGGTAGACCTGATGGCCGCCATGGCGCCCGATTAAGGGGTAGACCTGGTGGTCACGCCGGCATTCCCGATTAAGGGGTAGACCTGGTGGCCGCCGGCATTCCCGATTAAGGGGTAGACCTGGTGGCCGCCTGCCGCCCGCAATTAAGTGGTAGACCTGGTGGCCTCCGGACTTCCCGCTAAAAGATAAGCGCAGGTGGCCGCCGGCATTCCCGCTAAGTGGTAGACCTGGTGTCCTCCGGCATTCCCGATTAAGGGGTAGACCTGGTGGCCGCCTGCCGCCCGGCTAAGGGGTAGACCTGGTGGCGCCTGGCGTTCCCGATTAAGGGTAGACCTGGTGGCCGCCTGCAGCCCCGATTAAGGGGTAGACCTGGTGGCCGCCTGCCCGATTAAGGGGTAGACCTGGTGTCCGCCGGCATTCCGATTAAGGGGTAGACCTGGTGTCCGCCGGCCTTCCGATTAGCGGTAGACCTGGTGGCCGCCCGGCATTCCAGCAGGGGTAGACCTGGTGGCCGCCGGCATTCCGATTAAGGGGTAGACCTGGTGGCGCCTGCCGCCCGATTAAGGGGTAGACCTGGTGGCCGCCCGGCATTCCAGATTAAGGGGTAGAACTGGTGGCCGCCTGCCGCCCGATTAAGGGGTAGACCTGGTGTCCGTCGGCATTACCGATTAAGGGGTAGACCTGGTGTCACGGCATTCCCGATTAAGGGGTAGACCTGCTGGCCGCCTGCCGCGATGAAGGGTAGACCTGGTGGCCGCCGGGATTCTCTCTTAAGGGTTAGACCTGGTGCCCGCCGGCATTCCTTGTTTAAGGGTAGATCTGGTGTCCGCCGGCCTTCCAGATTAAGGGGTAGACCTGGTGGCCACCGGCCGCCCCGCTTAAGGGGTAGACCTTGTGTCCGCTCGGCATTCCCGATTAAGGGGTAGACCTGGTGGCCGCCTGCCGCTCCGATTAAGGGGTAGACCTGGCGTCCCCGGCATTCCCGCTTAAGGGGTAGACCTGGTGGCCGCCTGGCGCATTGATTAAGGGGTAGACCTGGTGGCCGCCTGCATTCCCGCTTAAGGAGTTAGAACTGGTGGCCGCCTGGCGCCGATTGATGGGTAGACCTGTTGGCCGACTGCCGCCCTGATTAAGGGGTAGACCTGGTGTCGCATGCATTCCCGCTAAAGGGTAGACCTGGTGTCCGCCGGCATTCCCGCTTACGGGGTAGACCTGGTGGCAGCCTGCCGCCCGATGAAGGGTAGACCTGTTGTCCGCCGGCATTCCCGCTGAAGGGGTAGACCTGGTGGCCGCCTGGCGGTCCGATTAGAGGGGTAGACCTGGTGGCCGCAGGCATCCCGGATGAGGGGTAGACGTGGTGGCCGCCGGCATTCCCGCTTACGGGGTAGGCGTGGTGTCCGCCTGCCGCCCGATTAAGGGGTTAGACCTCGTGAGCGCCGGCATTCCGGCTTAAGGGGTAGACCTGGGGTCCGCCCGGCCTTCCCGATTAGGGGTAGACCTGGTGGCCGCCTGCCGCCCTGATTATGGGGTTGACCTGTTGGCCGCCGGCCACCCGATTAAGGGGTAGACATGGTGGCCGGCTGCCACCCCGATTAAGGGTAGACCTTGTGTCCGCCCGGCATTCCGGCAAGGGGTAGACCTGGTGTCTGCCGGCCTTCCCGATTAAGGGGCAGACCTGGTGGCCGCCTGGCACCCGATTAAGGGGTAGACCTGCTGGCCGCCTGCCGCCCGATTAAGGGGTAGACCTGGTGTTCGCCCGGCATTCCCGATTAAGTGGTAGACCTGGTGTCCGCCCGGCATTCCAGCTTAAGGGGTAGACCTTGTGTCCGCCGGCCTTCCGATTAAGGGGTAGACCTGGTGTCCGCCGGCATTCCCGCTTAAGGGGTAGACCTGGTGTCCGCTGGCATTCCAGCTTAAGGGTTAGATATGGTGTCCGCCTGCCTTCCCGATTAAGGGGTAGACCTGGTGGCCGCCTGGCGCCTTGATTAAGGGGTAGCGCTGGTGGCCGCCTGCGGCCTCGATTAAGGGGTAGACCTGGTGGCCGCCTGCCATTCCAGCAAGGGGTAGACCTGGTGTCTGCCGGCCTTCCCGATTAAGGGGTAGACCTGGTAGCGCGCCTGCCGCTCCGTTTAAGGGGTAGACCTGGTGTCCGCCCGGCATTCCCGCTTAAGGGGTAGACCTGGTGGCCGCCTGGCGCTCCGATTAAGGGGTAGACCTGGTGGCCGCCGGCCGCACCGATTAAGGGGTAGACCTGGTGGCCGCCGGCATTCCAGATTAAGGGGTAGACCTGGTGTCCGCCCGGCATTCCCGATTAAGGGGTAGACCTGGTGGCTGCCTGCCGCCCGATTAAGGGGTAGACCTGTTGTCCGCCTGCCGCCCGATTAAGGGGTAGACCTGGTGGCGCCTGCCGCTCCTGATTAAGGATAGACCTGGTGTCCGCCGCCATTCCCGCTTAAGGGGTAGACCTGGTGGCCGCCTGGCGCCCGATTAAGGGATAGACCTGGTGGCCGCCTGCCGCCCGATTAAGGGGTAGACCTGGTGGCCGCCTGGCGCTCCGATTAAGGGGTAGACCTGGTGTCCGCCTGGCATTCCGCTTAAGGGGTAGACCTGGTGGCCGCCTGGCCTTCCCGATTAAGGGGTAGACCTGGTGGCCGCCTGGCGCCCTGATTAAGGAGGTAGACCTGTTGGCCGCCTGCCCCCGATCAAGGGGTAGACCTGGTGTCCACCGCCATTCCCGCTTAAGGGGTAGACCTGGTGTCCGCCCGGCATTCCCGCAAGGGGTAGACTTTTGTGGCCGCCTGGCGCCCGATTAATGGGTAGACCTGGTGTCCGCCAGCATTCCAGCTTAAGGGGTAGACCTGGTGTCCGCCTGCCGCCCGATTAAGGGGTAGACCTGGTGGCCGCCGGCCGCCCGATTAAAGGGTAGACTTGGAGTCTGCCGGCATTCCAGCAAGGGGTGAGACCTGGGCTCCGCAGGCCTTCCGATTAAGGGGTAGACCTGGTGGCCGCCTGCCGCTCCGATTAAGGGGTAGACCTGTTGGCCGCCTGCCGCTCCGGCAAGGGGTAGACCTGGTGTCCGCCGGCCTTCCCGATTAAGGGGTAGACCTGGAGGCCGCCTGGAGCTCCGATTAAGGGGTAGACCTGGTGGCCGCCTGGCATTCCGATTAAGGGGTAGACGCTGGTGGCCGGCTGCCACCCGATTAAGGGGTAGAGCTGGTGTCCGCCGGCATTCCAGCTAAGGGGTAGACCTGGTGTCCGCCGGCCTTCCCGATTAAGGGGTAGACCTGGTGGCCGCCTGGCGCCCGATTAATGGGTAGACCTGGTGCCGCCTGCCGCCCGATTAAGGGGTAGACCTGGTAGTCCGCCCGGCATTCCCGCTTAAGGGGTAGACCTGGTGTCCGCCGGCATTCCCGCTTAAGGGGTAGACCTGGTGGCCGCCTGGCGCCCGATTAATGGGTAGACCTGTTGGCCGCCTGCCGGCCGGCTTAAGGGGTAGACCTGGTGTCCGCCGGCATTCCCGCTAAGGGGTAGACCTGGTGTCGCCCGGCATTCCCGCTTACGGGGCAGACCTGGTGGCCGCCTGGCGCCCGATGAAGGGTAGACCTGTTGTCCGCCCGGCATTCCCGCTAAGGGGTAGACCTGGTGGCCGCCTGGCGGTCCGATTAGAGGGGTAGACCTGGTGGCCGCAGGCGCCGGATTCAGGGGTAGACCTGGTGGCCGCCCGGCATTCCCGCTACGGGTAGATGTGGTGTCCGCCTGCAGCCCCGATTAAGGAGTTAGACCTCGTGTCCGCCCGGCATTCCCGCTTAAGGGGTAGACCTGGGGTCCGCCGGCCTTCCCGATTAGGGGTAGACCTGGTGGCCGCCTGCCGCCCTGATTATGGGGTAGACCTGTTGGCCTCCGGCCGCGCCGATTAAGGGGTAGACATGGTGGCCGGCTGCCACCCCGATTAAGGGGTAGAGCTGGTGTCCGCCGGCATTCCCGCTAAGGGGTAGACCTGGTGTCCGCCGGCCTTCCCGATTAAGGGGTAGACCTGAGTGGCCGCCTGGCGCCCGATGAAGGGGTAGACCTGGTGGCCGCCTGCCGCCCCGATTAAGGAGTAGACCTGGTGGCCGCCGGCATTCCTCTTAAGGGTTAGACCTGGTGTCCGCCGGCATTCCTGGTTTAAGGGGTAGATCTGGTGTCCGCCCGGCCTTCCGATTAAGGGGTAGACCTGGTGGCCGCCCGGCATTCCGGCTTAAGGGGTAGACCTTGTGTCCGCTGGCATTCCCGATTAAGGGGTAGACCTGGTGGCTGCCTGCCGGCTCCGATTAAGGGGTAGACCTGGTGTCCGCCCGGCATTCAGCAAGGGTAGACCTGGTGGCCGCCTGGCGCCCGATTAGGGGTAGACCTGGTGGCCGCCTGCCGCCCCGATTAAGGGGGTAGACCTAATGGCCGCAGGCGCCCGGATTAAGGGGTAGACCTGGTGGCCGCCTGCATTCCCGCTTAAGGGGTAGACCTGGTGGCCGCCTGGCGGTCCGATTAGAGGGGTAGACCTGGTGGCCGCCCAGGCCGCCCGGATTCAGGGTAGACCTGGTGGCCGCCGGCATTCCCGCTTACGGGGTAGACGTGGTGTCCGCCTGCCGCCCGATTAAGGGTTAGACCTCGTGTCCGCCCGGCATTCCGGCTTAAGGGGTAGACCTGGGGTCCGCCCGGCCTTCCGATTAGGGGTAGACCTGGTGGCCGCCTGCCGCCCCTGATTATGGGGTAGACCTGTTGGCCTCCGGCCACGCCCGATTAAGGGGTAGACCTGGTGTCCGCATGCATTCCGCTTAAGGGGTAGATATGGTGGCCGCCTGCCGCCCCGATTAAGGGGTAGACCTGGTAGCCGCCTGGCGCCCGATTAAGGGTAGCGCTGAGTGGCCGCATGCGGCCCTCGATTAAAGGGTAGACCTGGTGGCCGCCCGGCATTCCGAGAATAGGGTAGACCTGGTGTCCGCATGCATTCCAGCTTAAGGGGTAGATATAGTGGCCGCCTGCAGCCCGATTAAGGGGTAGACCTGGTAACCGCCTGCTGCCCCGTTTAAGGGTTAGACCTGGGGTCCGCCGGCATTCTCGCTTAAGGGGTAGACCTGGTGGCCGCCTGGCGCCCGATTAAAGGGTAGAACTGGTAGCCGCCGGCCGCACTCGATTAAGGGGTAGACCTGGTGGCCGCCTGCCGCCCGATTAAGGGGTAGACCTGAGTGGCCGCCTGGCGCCCCAATTAAGTGGTAGACCTGGTGGCCGCCGGCCTTCCCGTTTAAAAGATAGACCGGGTGGCCGCCCGGCATTCCCGCCAAGTGGTAGACCTGGTGTCCTTCGGCATTCCCGATTAAGGGGTAGACCTGGTGGCCGCCTGCAGCCCGCTTAAGGGGTAGACCTGTGGCCGCCTGGCGCCCGATTATGGGAGTAGACCTGGTGGTCGCCTGCCACTCCTATTAAGGGGTAGACCTGGTGGCCGCCTGTCGTTCGAATAAGGGGTAGACCTGGTGGCCGCCCGGCATTTCCGAGAATGGGGTAGACCTGGTGGCCGCCTGCAGCCCGATTAAGGGTTAGATCTGGTGGCCGCCTGCCGCCCTGATTAAGGGGTAGACCTGGTGTCTGCCGGCATTCCTGCTTAAGGGGTAGACCTGGTTTCCGCCGGGTTTCCCGATTAAGGGGTAACCTGGTGGCCGCCTACCGCCCGATTAAGGGGTAGACCTGGTGGCCGCCTGCCGCCCCGATTAAGGGTAGACCTGGTGTCCACCGCCATTCCCGCTTAAGGGGTAGACCTGGTGTCCGCCGGCATTCCCGCTTAAGGGGTAGACCTGGTGTTCGCCTGCCGCCCCGATTAAGGGGTAGACCTGGTGGTCGCCTGCCACTCCGATTAAGGGGTAGACCTGGTGTCCGCCGGCCTTCCCGATTAAGGGGTAGACCTGGAGGCCGCCTGGAGCTCCGATTAAGGGGTAGACCTGGTGGCCGCCGGCATTCCCGCTTAAGGGGTAGACATGGTGGCCGGCTGCCACCCCGATTAAGGGTAGAGCTGGTGTCCGCCGGCATTCCCGCTTAAGGGGTAGACCTGGTGTCCGCCGGCCTTCCCGATTAAGGGGTAGACCTGGTGGCCGCCTGGCGCCCGATTAATGGGTAGACCTGGTGGCCGCCTTCGCCCCGATTAAGGGGTAGACCTGGTGTCCGCCGGCATTCCTGCTTAAGGGGTAGACCTGGTGTCCGCCGGCATTCCGGCTTAAGGGGTAGACCTGGTGGCCGCCTGGCGCCCGATTAATGGGTAGACCTGTTGGCCGCCTGCCGCCCGCTTAAGGGGTAGACCTGGTGTCCGCCGGCATTCCAGCAAGGGTAGACCTGGTGTCCGCCGGCATTCCCGCTTACGGGGCAGACCTGGTGGCCGCCTGGCGCCCCGATGAAGGGGTAGACCTGTTGTCCGCCGGCATCCCCGCTTAAGGGGTAGACCTGGTGGCCGCCTGGCGGTCCGATTAGAGGGGTAGACCTGGTGGCGCAGGCCGCCGGATTCAGGGGTAGACCTGGTGGCCGCCGGCATTCCCGCTTACGGGGTAGACGTGGTGTCCGCCTGCCGCCCGATTAAGGGTTAGACCTCGTGTCCGCCGGCATTCCCGCTTAAGGGGTAGACCTGGGGTCCGCCCGGCCTTCCCGATTAGGGGTAGACGTGGTGGCCGCCTGCCGCCCTGATTATGGGGTAGACCTGTTGGCCTCCGGCCACGCCGATTAAGGGGTAGACATGGTGGCAGGCTGCCACCCCGATTAAGGGGTAGAGCTGGTGTACGCCGGCATTCCCGCTTAAGGGGTAGACCTGGTGTCCGCCGGCCTTCCCGATTAATGGGTAGACCTGGTGGCCGCCTGGCGCCCGATGAAGGGGTAGACCTGGTGGCCGCCTGCCGCCCGATTAAGGGGTAGACCTGGTGTCCGCCGGCATTCCGGCTTAAGGGGTAGACCTGGTGTCCGCCGGCATTCCCGCTTAAGGGGTAGACCTTGTGTTCGCCCGGCATTCCCGATTAAGGGGTAGACCTGGTGGCCGCCTGCCGCCCCGCTTAAGGGGTAGACCTGGTGGCCGCCTGGCGCCCGATTAAAAAGGTAGACCTGGTGGTCGCCTGCCACTCCGATTAAGGGGTAGACCTGGTGGCCGCCTGCCGTTCGAATAAGGGGGTAGACCTGGTGGCCGCCGGCATTCCCGCTTAAGGGGTAGACCTGTTGGCCGCCTGCAGCCCCGATTAAGGGTTAGATCTGGTGGCCGCCTGCTGCCCCGATTAAGGGTAGACCTGGTGTCTGCCAGCATTCCCGCTTAAGGGGTAGACCTGGTTTCCGCCGGGCTTCCCGATTAAGGGGTAACCTGGTGGCCGCCTACCGCCCGATTAAGGGGTAGACCTGGTGGCCGCCTGCAGCCCGATTAAGGGGTAGACATGGTGGCCGCCTGCATTCCCGCTAAGGGGTAGACCTGGTGTCCGCCGGCATTCCCGATTAAGCGGTAGACCTGGTGGCCGCCGGCATTCCCGCTTAAGGGGTAGACCTGGTGGCCGCCGGCATTCCCGATTAAGGGGTAGACCTGGTGGCCGCCTGCCGCCCCGATTAAGGGGTAGACCTGGTGGCCGCCGGCATTCCCGCTTAAGGGGTAGAACTGGTGGCCGCCTGCAGCCCGATTAAGGGGTAGACCTGGTGGCCGCCTGGCGCCCGGTTAAGAGGTAGCGCTGGTGGCCGCCTGCGGCCTCGATTAAGGGGTAGACATGGTGGCCGCCGGCATTCCGCTTAAGGGGTAGACCTGGTGTCCGCCGGCATTCCCGATTAAGGGGTAGACCTGGTAACCGCCTGCTGCCTTGTTTAAGGGTTAGACCTGGTGTCCGCCTGCATTCTCGCTTAAGGGGTAGACCTGGTGGCCGCCTGGCGCCCCGATTAAGGGGTAGACCTGGTGGCCGCCGGCCGCACCGATTAAGGGGTAGACCTGGTGGGCGCCTGCCGCCCTGATTAAGGGGTAGACCTGGTGTCTGCCGGCATTCCTGCTTAAGGGGTAGACCTGGTTTCCGCCGGGTTTCCCGATTAAGGGGTAACCTGGTGGCCGCCTACCGCCCCGATTAAGGGGTAGACCTGGTGGCCGCCTGCAGCCCGATTAAGGGGTAGACCTGGTGTCCGCCGGCATTCCTGCTTAAGGGGTAGACCTGGTGTCCGCCGGCATTCCCGCTTAAGGGGTAGACCTGGTGGCCGCCTGGCGCCCGATTAATGGGTAGACCTGTTGGCCGCCTGCCGGCCCCGCTTAAGGGGTAGACCTGGTGTCCGCCGGCATTCCCGCTTAAGGGGTAGACCTGGTGTCCGCCGGCATTCCCGCTTACGGGGCAGACCTGGTGGCCGCCTGGCGCCCCGATGAAGGGGTAGACCTGTTGTCCGCCGGCATCCCCGCTTAAGGGGTAGACCTGGTGGCCGCCTGGCGGTCCGATTAGAGGGGTAGACCTGGTGGCCGCAGGCCGCCCGGATTCAGGGGTAGACCTGGTGGCCGCCGGCATTCCCGCTTACGGGGTAGACGTGGTGTCCGCCTGCCGCCCCGATTAAGGGTTAGACCTCGTGTCCGCCGGCATTCCCGCTTAAGGGGTAGACCTGGGGTCCGCCGGCCTTCCCGATTAGGGGGTAGACGTGGTGGCCGCCTGCCGCCCTGATTATGGGGTAGACCTGTTGGCCTCCGGCCACGCCGATTAAGGGGTAGACATGGCGGCAGGCTGCCACCCCGATTAAGGGGTAGAGCTGGTGTACGCCGGCATTCCCGCTTAAGGGGTAGACCTGGTGTCCGCCGGCCTTCCCGATTAATGGGTAGACCTGGTGGCCGCCTGGCGCCCGATGAAGGGGTAGACCTGGTGGCCGCCCTGCCAGCCCGATTAAGGGGTAGACCTGGTGTCCGCCGGCATTCCCGCTTAAGGGTTAGACCTGGTGTCCGCCGGCATTCCCGCTAAGGGGTAGACCTTGTGTTCGCCGGCATTCCCGATTAAGGGGTAGACCTGGTGGCCGCCTGCCGCCCCGCTTAAGGGTAGACCTGGTGGCCGCCTGGCGCCCGATTAAAAGGTAGACCTGGTGGTCGCCTGCCACTCCGATTAAGGGGTAGACCTGGTGGCCGCCTGCCGTTCGAATAAGGGGTAGACCTGGTGGCCGCCGGCATTCCCGCTTAAGGGGTAGACCTGTTGGCCGCCTGCAGCCCCGATTAAGGGTTAGATCTGGTGGCCGCCTGCTGCCCCGATTAAGGGGTAGACCTGGTGTCTGCCAGCATTCCCGCTTAAGGGGTAGACCTGGTTTCCGCCGGGCTTCCCGATTAAGGGGTAACCTGGTGGCCGCCTACCGCCCCGATTAAGGGGTAGACCTGGTGGCCGCCTGCCGCCCCGATTAAGGGGTAGACATGGTGGCCGCCTGCATTCCCGCTTAAGGGGTAGACCTGGTGTCCGCCGGCATTCCCGATTAAGCGGTAGACCTGGTGGCCGCCGGCATTCCCGCTTAAGGGGTAGACCTGGTGGCCGCCGGCATTCCCGATTAAGGGGTAGACCTGGTGGCCGCCTGCCGCCCCGATTAAGGGGTAGACCTGGTGGCCGCCGGCATTCCCGCTTAAGGGGTAGAACTGGTGGCCGCCTGCCGCCCCGATTAAGGGGTAGACCTGGTGGCCGCCTGGCGCCCCGGTTAAGAGGTAGCGCTGGTGGCCGCCTGCGGCCCCGATTAAGGGGTAGACATGGTGGCCGCCGGCATTCCCGCTTAAGGGGTAGACCTGGTGTCCGCCGGCATTCCCGATTAAGGGGTAGACCTGGTAACCGCCTGCTGCCTTGTTTAAGGGTTAGACCTGGTGTCCGCCTGCATTCTCGCTTAAGGGGTAGACCTGGTGGCCGCCTGGCGCCCCGATTAAGGGGTAGACCTGGTGGCCGCCGGCCGCACCGATTAAGGGGTAGACCTGGTGGGCGCCGGGATTCCCGATTACGGGGTAGACCTGGTGGCCGCCTGGCGACCCAATTAAGTGGTAGACCTGGTGGCCGCCGGCCTTCCCGCTTAAAAGATAGACCGCGTGGCCGCCGGCATTCCCGCTTAAGTGGTAGACCTGGTGTCCTCCGGCATTCCCGATTAAGGGGTAGACCTGGTGGCCGCCTGCCGCCCCGCTTAAGGGGTAGACCTGGTGGCCGCCTGGCGCCCCGATTAAAAGGTAGACCTGGTGGTCGCCTGCCACTCCGATTAAGGGGTAGACTTGGTGGCCGCCTGCCGTTCGAATAAGGGGTAGACCTGGTGGCCGCCGGCATTCCCGCTTAAGGGGTAGACCTGTTGGCCGCCTGCAGCCCCGATTAAGGGTTAGATCTGGTGGCCGCCTGCCGCCCCGATTAAGGGGTAGACCTGGTGTCTGCCGGCATTCCCGCTTAAGGGGTAGACCTGGTTTCCGCCGGGCTTCCCGATTAAGGGGTAACATGGTGGCCGCCTACCGCCCGATTAAGGGGTAGACCTGGTGGCCGCCTGCCGCCCGATTAAGGGGGTAGACATGGTGGCCGCCTGCATTCCCGCTTAAGGGGTAGACCTGGTGTCCGCCGGCATTCCCGATTAAGGGGTAGACCTGGTGGCCGCCGGCATTCCTGATTAAGGGGTAGACCTGGTGTCCGCCGGCATTCCCGATTAAGGGGTAGACCTGGTGGCCGCCTGCCGCCCGATTAAGGGGTAGACCTGGTGGCCGCCGGCATTCCCGCTTAAGGGTAGAACTGGTGGCCGCCTGCCGCCCGATTAAGGGGTAGACCTGGTGGCCGCCTGGCGCCCCCGATTAAGAGGTAGCGCTGGTGGCCGCCTCGTGCCCTCGATTAAGGGGAGACATGGTGGCCGCCGGCATTCCCGCTTAAGGGTAGACCTGGGGTCCGCCGGCATTCCTGATTAAGGGTAGACCTGGTAACCGCCTGCTGCCTTGTTTAAGGGTTAGACCTGGTGTCCGCCTGCATTCTCGCTTAAGGGGTAGACCTGGTGGCCGCCTGGCGCCCGATTAAGGGGTACACCTGGTGGCCGCCGGACGCACCGATTAAGGGGTAGACCTGGTGGCCGCCGGCATTCCCGATTAAGGGGTAGACCTGGTGGCCGCCTGGCGCCCCAATTAAGTGGTAGACCTGGTGGCGCCGGCCTTCCCGCTTAAAAGATAGACCGGCACGCCGGCATTCCCGCTAAGTGGTAGACCTGGTGTCCTCCGGCATTCCCGATTAAAAGGTAGACCTGGTGGTCAGCCTGCCACTCCGATTAAGGGGTAGACCTGGTGGCCGCCTGCCGTTCCGAATAAGGGGTAGACCTGGTGGCCGCCGGCATTCCCGCTTAAGGGGTAGACCTGTTGGCCGCCTGCAGCCCCGATTAAGGGTTAGATCTGGTGGCCGCCTGCCGCCCCGATTAAGGGGTAGACCTGGTGTCTGCCGGCATTCCCGCTTAAGGGGTAGACCTGGTGTCCGCCGGCCTTCCCGATTAAGGGGTAACCTGGTGGCCGCCTACCGCCCCGATTAAGGGGTAGACCTGGTGGCCGCCTGCCGCCCCGATTAAGGGGTAGACATGGTGTCTGCCGGCATTCCCGCTTAAGGGGTAGACCTGGTGGCCGCCGGCATTCCCGATTAAGGGGTAGACCTGGTGGCCGCCTGCCTCCCGATTAAGGGGTAGACCTGGTGGCCGCCGGCATTCCCGCTAAGGGGTAGAACTGGTGGCCGCCTGCCGCCCGATTAAGGGGTAGACCTGGTGTCCGTCGGCATTACCGATTAGGGGGCAGACCTGGTGTCCGCCGGCATTCCCGATTAAGGGTAGACCTGCTGGCCGCCTACGCCCCGGTTAAAAGGTAGACCTGGTGGCCGCCTGGCGCCCATAGAAGGGGTAGACCTGGTGACGCCGGCATTCTCTCTTAAGGGGTAGACCTGGTGTCCGCCGGCATTCCTGGTTTAAGGGGTAGATCTGGTGTCCACCGGCGCTTCCGATTAAAGGTAGACTCTAGTGGCCACCGGCCGCCCAGCTAAGGGGTAGACCTCGTGTCCCGCCGGCATTCCCGATTAAGGGGTAGACCTGGTGGCTGCCTGCCGCTCCGATTAAGGGGTAGACCTGGTGTCCGCCTGCATTCCCGCTTAAGGGTAGACCTGCTGGCCGCCTGGCGCCGATTAAGGGGTAGACCTGGTGGCCGCCTGCCGCCCGATTAAGGGGTAGACCTGGTGACGCAGGCCGCCCGGATTAAGGGGTAGACCTGGTGGCCGCCTGCATTCCCGCTTAAGGGGTAGACCTGGTGGCCGCCTGCCGCCCGCTTAAGGGTAGACCTGGTGGCCGCCTGGCGATCCGATTAGAGGGGTAGACCTGGTGGCCGCAGGCCGCCCGGATTAAGGGGAGACCTGGCGGCCGCCGGCATTCCCGCTTACGGGTAGACGTGCTGTCCGCCTGCCGCCCGATTAAGGGGTTAGACCTCGTGTCCGCCGGCATTCCCACTTAAGGGGTAGACCTGGGGTCTGCCGGCCTTCCCGATTAGGGGGTAGACCTGGTGGCCGCCTGCCGCCCTGATTATGGGGTAGACCTCTCGGCCTCCGGCCACGCCGATTAAGGGGTAGACATGGTGGCCTGCTGCCACCCCGATTAAGGGGTAGAGCTGGTGTCCGCCGGCATTCCCGCTTAAGGGGTAGACCTGGTGTCCGCCGGCATTCCCGCTTAAGGGGTAGACCTGGTGTCCGCCGGCATTCCCGATTAAGGGGTAGACCTGGTGGCCGCCTGCCGCCCCGCTTAAGGGGTAGACCTTGTAGCCGCCTGGCCCCCTAATTAAGGGGGTAGACCTGGTGGCCGCCTGCCACTCCGATTAAGGGGTAGACCTGGTGGCCGCCTGCCGCCCGAATAAGGGGTAGCCCCTGGTGGCCGCCCGCATTCCCGATTAAGGGGTAGACCTGGTGGCCGCCTTCCGCCCCACTTAATGGGTAGACCTGGTGTTTGCCTGCCGCCCGAATAAGGGTTAGACCTGTTGGCCGCCTGGCGCCCGATTAAGGGGTAGACCTGGTGGCCGACCGACATTCCCGCTTAAGGGTAGACCTGGTGGCCGCCTGCCGCCCCGATTAAGGGGTAGACCTGGTGGCTGCCGGCCGCCCGATTAAGGGGTAGACCTGGTGGCCGCCTTCCGCCCCACTTAAGGGGTAGACCTGGTGTCCGCCTGCCGCCCGAATAAGGGGTAGACCTGGTGGCCGCCTGCCGCCCCGATTAAGGGGTAGACCTGGTGTCCGCCGGCATTCCCGAATTAATGGGTAGACCTGCTGGCCGACTGCCGCCCGGCTAAGAGGTAGACCTGGTAGCCGCCTGGCGCCCGATGAAGGGGTAGACCTGTTGGCCGCCTGCCGCCCCGATTAAGGGGTAGACCTGGTGTCCGCCGGCATTCCCGATTAAGGGTAGACCTGGTGGCTGCCTGCCGCCCCGATTAAGGGGTAGACCTGTTGTCCGCCTGCCGCCCGATTAAGGGGTAGACCTGGTGGGCGCCTGCCGCTCTGATTAAGGGATAGACCTGCGGCCGCCTGCCGCCCGATTAAGGGGTAGACCTGGTGGCCGCCTGGCGCCCCGATTAAGGGGTAGACCTGGTGTCCGCCGGCATTCCGGCTTAAGGGGTAGACCTGGTGTCCGCCGGCATTCCCGACAATGGGTAGACCTGCTGGCCGACTGCCGCCCGGTTAAAGATAGACCTGGTGGCCGCCTGGCGCCCGATGAAGGGGTAGACCTGGTGGCCGCCGGCATTCCCGCTACGGGGTAGACGTGCTGTCCGCCTGCCGCCCGATTAAGGGTTAGACCTCGTGTCCGCCGGCATTCCCGCTAAGGGGTAGACCTGGGGTCTGCCCGGCCTTCCCGATTAGGGGTAGACCTGGTGGCCGCCTGCCGCCCTGATTATGGGGTAGACCTCTCGGCCTCCGGCCACGCCCGACTAAGGGGTAGACATGGTGGCCTGCTGCCACCCCGATTAAGGGGTAGAGCTGGTGTCCGCCGGCATTCCCGCTTAAGGGGTAGACCTGGTGTCCCCCGGCATTCCCGCTTAAGGGTAGACCTGGTGTCCGCCGGCATTCCCGATTAAGGGGTAGACCTGGTGGCCGCCTGCCGCCCGCTTAAGGAGTAGACCTTGTAGCCGCCTGGCCCCCTAATTAAGGGTAGACCTGGTGGCCGCCTGCCACTCCGATTAAGGGGTAGACCTGGTGGCCGCCTGCCGCCCGAATAAGGGGTAGCCCTGGTGGCCGCCGGCATTCCCGATTAAGGGGTAGACCTGGTGGCCGCCTTCCGCCCCACTTAATGGGTAGACCTGGTGCTTGCCTGCCGCCCGAATAAGGGTTAGACCTGGTGACGCCTGGCGCCCCGATTAAGGGGTAGACCTGGTGGCCGCCTGCCACCCCGCTTAAGGGTAGACCTGGTGGCCGCCTGCCGCCCCGATTAAGGGGTAGACCTGGTGGCGCCTGGCATTCCCGCTTAAGGGGTAGACCTGGTGGCCGCCGGCATTCCCGATTAAGGGGTAGACCTGGTGGCCGCCTGTCGCCCCGATTAAGGGGTAGACCTGGTGGCCGCCGGCCGCCCCGACTAAGGGGTAGACCTGGTGGCCGCCTGCCGCCCCGATTAAGGGGTAGACCTGGTGGCCGGCATTCCCGCCTAAGGGTAGACCTGGTGGCCGCCTGCCGCCTGATTAAGGGGTAGACCTGGTGGCCGCCTGCCGCCCCGCTTAACGGGGTAGACCTGGTGGCCGCCCGCACTCCGATTAAGGGTAGACCTGGTGGCCGCTTGAGCCTCGATTAAGGGGTAGACCTGGTGACGCCTGGCATTCCCGCTAAGGGTAGACCTGGTGTCCGCCGGCATTCTCGATTAAGGGGTAGACCTGGTGTCCGCCTGGCATTCCCAGTTAAGGGGTAGACCTGGTGTCCGCCTGGCATTCCCGATTAAGGGGTAGACCTGGTGGCCGCCTGCATTCCCGACTAAGGGGTAGACCTGGTGTCCGCCTGGCATTCCCGATTAAGGGTAGACCTGGTGTCGCCGGCACTCCCGACTAAGGGGTAGACCTGGTGTCCGCCGGCATTCCCGATTAAGGGGTAGACCTGGTGGCCGCCGGCCTTCCCGCTTAAGGGGTAGACCTGGTGTCCGCCGGCATTCCCGACTAAGGGGTAGACCTGGTGGCCGCCGGCATTCCCGATTAAGGGGTAGACCTGGTGTCCGCCTGCCATCCCGATTAAGGGGTAGACCTGGTGTCCGCCTGCTTCCCGACTAAGAGGTAGACCTGGTGTCCGCCTGCATTCCCGATTAAGGGGTAGACCTGGTGGCCGCCTGCACGCCCGACTAAGGGTAGACCTGGTGCCGCTGCACCCCGCTTAAGGGGTAGACCTGGTGGCCGCCGGCATTCCCGCTTAAGGGGTAGACCTGGTGTACGCCGGCCTCCCGATTAAGGGGTAGACCTGGTAGGCCGCCTGGCCCCGATTAAGGGGTAGACCTGGTGGCCGCCGGCATTCCCGCTTAAGGGTAGACCTGGTGGCCGCCTGCCGCCCCGACTAAGGGGTAGACCTGGTGTCCGCCGGCATTCCCCGCATTAAGGGGTAGACCTGGTGTCCGCCGGCCTTCCCGATTAAGGGGTAGACCTGGTGTCCGCCGGCATTCCCGCTTAAGGGGTAGACCTGGTGTCCGCCTGCCATTCCCGATTAAGGGGTAGACCTGGTGGCCGCCTGCCGCCTCGATTTTAGGGGTAGACCTGGTGGCCGCCTGGCGCCCCGATTAAGGGGTAGACCTGGAGGCCTCCTGCCGCTCCGCTTAAGGGGTAGACCTGGTGGCCGCCTGCAGCCCCGATTAAGGGTAGACCTGGTGGCCGCCCGGCACCCCGATTAAGGGTAGACCTGGTGGCCTCCTGGCGCCCCGATTAAGTGAGTAGACCTGGTGGCCGCCGCCGCACCGATTAAGGGGTAGACCTGGTGGCCGCCGGCCGCCCGCTCAATGGATAGACCTGGTGGCCGCCTGCCGCCCCGATTTAAGGGATAGACCTGGTGGCCGCCTGCCGTCCCGATTAAGGGGTAGACCTGGTGGCCGCCTGCCGCCCCATTAAGGGGTAGACCTGGTGGCCGCCGGCATTCCCGCTTAAGGGGTAGACCTGGTGGCCGCCGGCCTTCCCGATTAAGGGGTAGACCTGGTATCCGCCGGCATTCCCGCTTAAGGGGTAGACCTGGTGTCCGCCGGCCTCCCGATTAAGGGGTAGACCTGGTGGCCGCCTGCCGCCCCGATTAAGGGTAGACCTGGTGTCCGCCTGGCATTCCCGCATTAAGGGGTAGACCTGGTGTCCGCCGGCCTTCCCGATTAAGGGGTAGA
>JAKWBO010001204.1:0-5000 GCA_034336685.1 Luscinia luscinia
GATGATGGATGGATGGATGGATGGATGGATGGATGGATGGATGGATGGATGGATGGATGGATGATGGATGATGGATGGATGGATGAAGGATGATGGATGGATGGATGAATGGATTGATGGATGGATGGATGGATGATGGATGGATGGATGGATGGATGGATGGATGCTGGATGATGGACTATGGATGGATGGATGGATGACGATTGATGATGGATTGATTGATGGATGAATGGATGATGGATGGATGGATGGATGGATGGATGGATGGATGGATGGATGGATGGATGGATGGATGGATGTGGATGGATGATGGATGGATGGATGGATGATGGATGGATGGATGATGGATGATGATGGATGGAGGATGGATGGATGGATGGATGACATGGATGGATGATGAATGATGAGATGGATGGATGGATGGATGGATTGAATAGATGGATGGATGGAGGATGATTGATGGAGGATGGATGGATGGATGGATGGATGGAAGATGGATGGATGGATGGATGGATAGATGGACGGATGGATGGATGGATGGATGATGGACGGATGGATGATGGATGGAGGGATGATGGATGATGGACGGATGGATGAGGGAAGGATGGATGGATGGATGAATGGATTGATGGATGGATGGATGGATGATGGATGGATGGATGGATGGATGGATGGATGCTGGATGATGGACTATGGATGGATGCATGGATGACGGATTGATGATGGATTGATGGATGGATGAATGGATGATGGATGATGGATAACGGATGGATGGATGGATGGATGGATGGATGGATGGATGGATGGATGTGTGATGAATGTATGGATGGATGGATAGATGATGGACGGCTGGATGGATGATGGATGGATGATGGATGGAGGGTTGGATGGATGGATGATGCATGGATGGATGATGGATGATGGATGGATGCATGGATTGATGGTTGTCTAAAGAGTAGGTTGGATGGAGGGTGGATGGAAGGATGATGGATGGATGGATGGATAGATGGATGGATGGATGGATGGATGGATGGATGGACGGATGGATGATGGATGGACGGATTATGGACGGACGGACGACGGATGCAGCGGACGGATGACGGACGATGGATGGACGGACGACGCACGGATTTGACGATACTGACGGTACTGATCATGGTCTAGAGACGCACGATTTAGACGGGACGACTGATGGACGACGGATTGACGGACGGACGGACGGACGACGACGGAGGACGCTGATTCGACGATCTGACGGGACTTGAGACGGACGGACGGACGGACGAGCGGACGACGGACCACGGACGGACGGACGGACGGGACGGACTGACTGACGGTCGGAACGACGGACGGACGGACGACGGACGAACGACGGGACGATGACGACGGACGACGGACGGACGACGATTTTGACAGATCGATTGGACGAACTTGACCTAATGGACTTAAAAATGACTGACTGACTTTGACTGAATTTAAAACGGACCTGTGAAAATTTTGACTTGACTTTAAACGACGACTTACTTTTTAAATGGAATGTGATAAATGTAGACGGACGGGACGAACTTATTGATTTGATGGATAATAATATTGATTGGGCTGGGATGGAATGTCTGATGGGTTATTGACGTAATATGACAGACGGGATGATGATAATTTGATTGACTTGACGACCGGACGGATGGATGGATCATGGCAGATGGACGGACTATAAGATAGACGGACGACGATTGTTTTAATGATGGTGATTACGGACACGGACGGATGACTACGAATGGATGGATGATTTGACGGATGACGAACGGACGATTTGACGGACGGACGATGGACCACGGCGGATGATTTGATGTAAAGATGGATGCAATAGGACGATTGATGATGACGATGATTAATGACTTACGGATGGAGTGGATGACGATGATGTACTAAGCACATGGATAATGACTTGAATTTTTGATTTGACAAGTGGAATTTTAATTTAGATAATGGGCTTTGAATAACTGAGTGGACGATTTGATTTTACATCAGAAACGACTGGAGTGACAGACAGACTGGCACGGTCCTCGCTAAAGGGACGGATCGATTGCCAAAGTCGGACAGTGACTAATGGATGGATGACTTTAGGACGACGAACGGGAATGACGATGACGAACGATTGGATGGACGATGGATTTGACGGATGGATGGATTTGACGGGACATTTGGATTGACGAGCCGACGATGTATAGACGATGGATGCACAAGATCCACGACGGATGGAGGATCTGATAACTGCACGACGCAATTGACTGACGATGGCACTGAATTTAATTTAATTTTGACTGATGGACTTTATGGAGGCAAAGCTTGACGATGAAACTTAATTTATGGATGAACCATGGAATTTATGGACTTTAATAAAAATAATTAATTTAAATAATTGATTGAAACCTGACTGGACTAAGTGATTACTTGATTAGACGATCGATAAATGACGACAATACGATCTGACTAAAATGACTGATTGATTTGGATTTGAATGGACTGGACAGATTTTGACTGATTTTGACTGACTTAAACAGCCGACTTTGACTTGAACGACGACGCAGGTCCAATTTGACTTTAACAGATCCAAAATGATCGACTGAGGTCATGACGGACGATCCACGATGTGACGTCATGACTGCATTTACTAACACTGACGACAAACGGGATGTACCACTTTTGACGACGACTTATTTAATGACGATTCTGACGGACGGGCGGATGTTGACGCAACAGACGATTTTACGATGACTTTGATTTGAGGACTGACTTTTGGACTTAACTTTAATTGATGGCCTGAATTAATTTGATTTGATGTAAATTTGATGGATTTTACTTTATGATGATGGATGCACGACTGAGCTTGGGTTGTCTCAAAGAGTCGGATGGAGTGGTGATGGAAGGATGATGACGGGATGGGATGGATAGATGGGACTATTTGAGGATTATTGGATGACGGACCTGGATGGATGATGGATGGAGGGATGGATGACTTGATGATGGATGGATGGATAGACGGATGGGTGGAGATGGAGGATGGATGGACGATGGACGGATGGATGAGGGATGGGATGATTTGATGATGATGATTGATGATTTGACAGATGGATGGATGATGGATTACGACGGATGAACGGATGGAGTGCAGGATGGACGGATTGGATGATGCATGGATGGATGATGGATGGATGTATGGATGATGGATGGACGATGGATGATGATGACGAATGTTGATGGATGGCTGGATGATGGACGATGGACGATGGACGGATGGATGATGGATTTCTGGATGGACGACGGTCAATGAGCGATGGACATCAGTTTAGATGGAAACGGATTTTGATTTGAGTGGATTTTGATTTTGACGATTTTTTGATTTTGAATTTTAATATGGAATTTGACGGATGAACGACCAAGTGATTTGAATGATTGGATGGACGGATGGATGGATGGATGGATGGATGATGTAACATTACGGATGGAATATTTGACGCATGGATGATGGATGAACGGAATGATAAATTATTTGATTTTATTTAAACGGATGATGGATGGATGGATGAACGATGGATGGTTGATGATGTCTGAATAGCATGGATGCATTATGCATAGATGGATTACGGACAATGACGATTGATGACTGGATGGATGTGGATGGATTTGATTTGGTAATGGACGGATTTATGAGGATGCAGATTTTTACGCATTTTATGGATGAAATAGCGATGCGGAAGGGATTTTTTATGGGATGGGATGGATTTGGACATTTTATGAATTTTATATTTTGATTTTAATATTTTGATAGAGATTAATTTTGACAAAGACATTGGATGGATGGATGGATGGATGGATGGATGGATCGGATGGATGAACGGATGATGATGAGGATGATGGACCGATGGTATGATGGAAGGATGGATGTATAGGGATGGATGATGATGGATGATAGATGGATGGACGATGGATGGAGGGATGGACGGATGGACGGATGGGCGATGGATGGAGGGACGGATGGATGGACGATGCATGGATGGATGATGGACGACGGACGGACGGACGGAGGGACGGATGGACGGAGAGCAGAACGGACTGGAGGATAGACGGACGGAGGACGGTTGGATGAAGGGACGGACTGATGTTAAATGGATGGGTGGACGGATGGATGGATGGATTTAGGGATGGATGAATGGAAGGATGATGGATGGATGGATGGATGGATGATGGATGGATGGATGGATGGATGGATGGATGGATGGAAGGATGATGGATAGATGATGGATGCATAAAGGATCGATGATGGATGGAGGGATCGATAATTGCATGATGCATTGATTGATGATGGACGATGGATGGATGGATGGATTGATGGATGCATGGAGGGTAAGTTGATGGAGAAATGGATGGATGGAGGAATGGCTGGATGGAGGGATGGATGGAAGGATGATGGAAGGATGATGAATGATTGGATTATGGATGATGGATAGAGGGATGATGGGTGGATGATGCATGATTGGATGGAAGGATGGATGATGGATGGATGGATGGATGGATGGATGGATGGATTGACGGAAGAATGATGGATGAATGGATGATGGTAGGTTTGATGGATGGATGGACCAAATGATGGATGGATGTTATGATGGATGGATTCATGGAGGGATGTTATGGATGGGATGGATGGATGATGGATGATAAAATGGAGGGATGGATGGATGTATTGATGCGATGGATGGATGATGGATAGATGGATGGATGTATGGTAGGATGGATGGATGGATGGATGGACGGATGGATGGACGATTGCTGGATGATGGATGGATGGATGATGGATGGATGGATGGATGATGGACGATGATGGTGGATGGATGGATGATGGATTGATGGATGGTTGATGATATAGACTGCGGATGGGATGAACGATGGATGGAGTGGCGGATGACGAGATGGATGGATGGATACGATGGACTGAACTTTAT
>JAKWBO010001205.1:0-7500 GCA_034336685.1 Luscinia luscinia
CAATTCCCAAATTTTGGGGTCCAGGTCCCAAATTTTTGGATTCTGGGGACCAAATTTTGGGTTTTGGAGCAGAATTTGGGGCAGAATTCCCAAATTCAGGGTACAGAACCGAAATTTTGGGATCTCATGATCACTAGGTGGGACCAGGGTGGATTTTGGGCTAAATTCCGAATTTTGGGGTCCAGAACTTAAATTTGGGATCTATGGCGTCTGGGGTGGGACCAGGGAGGATTTTGGGGCTCAATTCCCAAATTTTGGGGTCCAGGATCCAAATTTTGGGATGTAGGAGTAGAATTTGGGGCAGAATTCCCAAATTTTGGGGTCCAGGATCCAAATTTTGGGATCTATGACGTCACAGAGGTGGGACCAGGGTGGATTTCTGGGTCATAATTCCCAAAATTTTGGGGTTCAGAACCCAAATTTTTTGTCTCAATTCCCAAATTTTGGGTCCTGGTCCCAAATTTGGGGATTCTGGGACCGAATTTTGGGATTTAGTGGCAGAATTTGGGGCAGAATTCTCAAATTTTGGGGTCCACAACTTAAATTTCGGGATCTATGATGTCACTGGGTGGGACCAGGGAGGATTTTGGGGCTCAATTCCCAAAATTTTGGGATCCAAACCCCAAATTCTGGGGCTCAATTTCCGAATTTTGGGGTCCAGGTCCCAAATTTGGGGATTCTGGGACCAAATTTTGGGATTTAGGGACAGAATTTGGGACAGAATTCCCAAAATTTGGGGTCCAGGTCCGAAATTTTGGGATCTGTGACGTCACTGGGTGGGACCAGGGTGGATTTTGGGGCTCAATTCTCGAATTTTGTGGTCCAGAACTAAAATTTTGGGATTTAGGGGCAGAATTTGGGGCTGAGCTCCCAAATTTTGGGATCCCGGTCCGAAATTTTGGGATTTATGACGTCACAGGATGGGACCAGGGTGGATTTTGGGGCTCAATTCCCAAATTTTGGGGTCCAGGTCCCAAATTTTTGGATTTTGGGTCCAAATTTGGGGATTTAGGGGCAGATTTTGGGGCAGAATTCCAAAATTTTGGGGTCCAGGTCCCATATTTTGGGATCTCTGACGTCACAGGGGTGGGACCAGGGTGGATTTTGGGGCTGAATTCCCGAATTTTGTCCCTCCCCCAAATTTTGGGTTTCAATCCCGAATTTTTCCTCCCCCTCCCCACTCCCAAATTTTTTCCTCCGCCCCAAATTCCCGGCGCTCCGATGACGTCATCGCCTCCTCCTTGCGGTTTTGGGGCCGCGCCCCAAATTTAGGGGTTCCCTGACCTAAATTTCAGCCCCGATGACGTCACCGAACCGGTTTTTGGGCTGCCCCAACCGGTTTTGGGGTTTTTTTTGGGATCGGCCTCAATTTTGGGGTTCAATTAAAGGCTCCGAGGATTTTAATTAGAGTTTTGGGCTGCCGTGACGTCACGGGGTGGGGATGAAATGCTCGGCGTGATGACGTCACCGCTGCCGAAAAATACCGGAGAAGCCGAGGTCGGATTTGGGGTGAAACTCGTGGGGATCCGGTGAGGAAAAATCAGGAATTTGGGGGGGATTTGGGGGATTTTAGAGAATTTTGGGAATTTTGGGGATTTTGGGGAGTTTTTGGGGAATTTTGAGGATTTTTAGGAAATTTGGGGGAATTTTGGGGAATTTTGGGAATTTCGGGGAAGGATTTTGGGGTTTGGGGGATTTAGGGAAAATTTGGAGAATTTTTGGGAATTTTAGGAAATTTGGGGAGATTCAGGAGATTTGGGGTTTTAGGGGAATTTTGGGGGATTGGGAGTTTTTGGGAGAAATTTTTGGGGGCTGGGAAATTTTGAAATTTGGGGAATTTTAGAGGGAATTTAGGGGAGGATTTTGGGGTTTTGGGGATTTAGGGGAAAATTTGGGAAATTTTTTTTTGGGGGATTGAGGAATTTTGGGGAGATTGGAGATTTAGGGTTTTAGGAGATTTGGGGTTTTGGGGGGAATTTTGGGGAGATTTGAGGGAATTTTGGGTATTTGGGGTTTTTTTAGGACATTTTAGGGGCACTTTGGAGTTTTGGGGAAATTTGGGGGGATTTGGGATTTTTGGGGGAAATTTGGGGGGGCTGGGGGAATTTGGGGGAATTTTGGGATTTGGGGAATTTTAGGGGAATTTTTGGGAATTTCAGGGAAAGGATTTTGGGGGTTTGGGGGATTTGGGGAAAATTTGGGAAATTTTTGGGAGTTTGGGAATTTTAGGAGACGGTGGAAGATTTAGGTTTTTAGGGGAATTTTAGGGGGATTTAGGAATTTTGGGGAATTTTAGGGGAATTTTGGGGATTTGGGATTTTTGGGAGAAATTTAGGGGGAGCTGGGGGAATTTTAGGGGGATTTTGGGGGGATTTGGGGAATTTAGGTTTTAGGAAATGTTGGGGGGATTTGGGGGTTTTTGGGGGGATTTGGGGTTTTTTAGGGGGATTTTTGGGGAGATTTTTGGGGGAATTTTAGGGAATTTAGGATTTTGGGGAGAAATTTGGGGGGCTGGGGGGTTTTGGGGGAATTTTGGGGGAATTTTGGGTATTTGGGGTTTTTTAGGAAATTTTGGGGGATTCGGGGTTTTGGGGGGGGGAATTTGGGGGGATTTGGGGAATTTTGGGAAATTTTTGGGGGTTTGGGGAATTTAGGGAGACTTAGGTTTTCGGGAGATTTAGGTTTTGGGGGAATATTGGGAGATTTGGGGGATTTTGGGGAATTTGGGGGTTTTTAGGACATTTTGGGGGACTTTGGAGTTTGAGGGGAATTTTGGGGAGATTTGGGATTTTGGGAGGGAAATTTGGGGGATTTGGGAATTTTGGGGGATTTTGGGGAATTTTGGGAGTTTTTGCGGGAAATTTGGGGGATTTTAGAGAATTTCAGGGCTTTTGGGGCGATTTTTAGGGAATTTTGGGAGAATTGGGGAGATTTTTGAAGGATTTTGGGAAAAATTCGGGGGGGGATTTTAAGGGGGATTTGGGGGGAATTTTGGGAAATTTTTGGGGGGTTTGGGGAATTTTGGGGAGATTCAGGAGATTTGGGGTTTTTAGGGAATTTTGCGGAGATTTGGGGGGAATTTTGGGGGATTTGGGATTTTTGGGAGAAATTTGGGGGGCTGGGGGAATTTGGGGGATTTTGGGGGAAATTTTGGGGGGGATTTTGGAGAGGATTTGGGATTTTTGGGGTGAAATTTGGAGGAATTTTGGGGGAATTTAGGTTTTTAGGGGGATTTTTGGGGGATTTCGGGAGAATTTTGGGGATTTTGGGGAATTTTGGGGGGTTTGGGGGTTTTTAGGGGAATTTTGGGGGGATTTTGGGGAATTTTATGGGAATTTTGGGGGGATTTTGGGGGGATTTGGGGAATTTTGGGATTTTGGGACATTTTCGGGAAATTTGGGGAAGATTTTGGGGGATTCGGGATTTTGGAGAATTTTGGGGAAATTTTGGGGCTTTATTTTGATTTATTGAATCCCATTTTAAATTTTTTTTGGCCTCATTCAAAATTTCTCCCATTTCCATTCTAATTTTATTTAAATGATATTTATTTAAAATATTCATAAAAACTTGAAAAATTTTACGCAAAATTTGGATTTTTTTAACCCCAAAAATGATAAAAATCGGATTTTGGAACCCAAAATTTGGGGATTTAAACCCAAAATTCGGATTTTTCCAACCAAAAAAAAGACAAAATTCGGATTTTTTTAAACCAAAAAATGCCAAAATCGGGATTTTAGACCCAAAATTGGGATTTTTCACCCCAAAATCGGGATTTTTTTATCCCAAAATTCGGAATTTTTAACCCCAAAAATATCAAAATTTGGATTTTAGACGCAAAATTTGGATTTTTTAACCGCAAAAATGACAAAATTTCGATTTTAAACCCAAAATGGCGATTTTTAACACCAAAAAAATCCCCAAAATTTGGATTTTTACCTCCAAAATTCGGATTTTTTCACCCCAAAATCCCGAATTTCCACCAAAAATTCGGATTTTTGGACCCAAAAAAACCTTGAAATTTTAGAATGAAAAAATTGGGATTTTTATTAAACCAAATAAATTTTTTTTAACCAATTTTTGGGTTTTATTGCGGTTTTTTGGCAGATTTTGGGCTCATGGGGCGTCTGTGCCGCTGCTGCCGCCGCCGGGGTCACGGGCGGGGCAAAGGTCACGGGCGGGTCAAAGGTCACGGCAAAGGTCACGGGAAAGGGCAGAGACACCCGCAAACCCCGCCCCAGGTAAGTCCCAAAATTCACTTTTTTCCCCCAAAAAATTCACTTTTTTTTTACCCCCAAACTTCCCTTTTTTTATCCAAAAATTCCCATTTTAACCCCAAAAATTCACTTTTTTTGCCCCCAAAATCTCCCATTTTTCCCAAAAAATTCCCATTTTTAAATCTAAAAATTCACGTTTTTAACCCAAAATTTTAATATTTTTCCCAAAAAAATTCCCATTTTTAATCCAAAAATTCCCATTTTTCCCCCAAAAATTCCCAATTTTACCCCAAAAATTCCCATTTTTTCCCCAAAAAATTCCCATTTTACCCCAAAATTCCCATTTTTTCCCCAAAAATTCCCATTTTAAACCTAAAATTGACATTTTTACCCCAAAATTTCCAATTTTACCCCAAAATTCCCATTTTTTACCCAAAATTTCCCATTTTTAATCCAAAAATTCCCATTTTTACCCAAAATTCACTTTTTATCCAAAAATTCCCATTTTTAACCCCAAAAATTCACTTTTTTGCCCCCAAAATTTCCCATTTTTTCCCCCAAAAATTCCCATTTTTTAAATCTAAAAATTCACATTTTAACCCAAAATTTTAATATTTTTCCCCCAAAAAATTCCCATTTTTTAATCCAAAAAAATTCCCATTTTTACCCCAAAAATTCACATTTTTTACCAGAAAAATTCCCGGTTTTTTACCCCAAAAATTCCCCTTTTTAAATCCAAAAATTCCCATTTTTTTTCCCCAAAAATTCCCATTTTCAAACCCAAAAATTGACTTTTTTTGCCCCAAAATTTCCCAATTTTTTCCCCAAAACTTCCCAATTTTTTCCCCAAAAATTCCATTTTACCCCAAAAATTTCCCATTTTTAAACCCAAAATTGACTTTTTAAATCAAAAATTCCCATTTTTTCTCCAAAAAATTCCTATTTATCAACCCAAAAATTGACTTTTGTTACCCCAAAATTTCCCAATTTTTACCCCAAAATTTCCCATTTTTTCCCCCCAAAATTCCCATTTTTTAACCCAAAATTTCCCATTTTTTAATCCAAAATTTCCCATTTTTTACCCCAAAAATTCCCATTTTTAAATCCAAAAATTCACATTTTTTACCCCAAAAATTCCCTTTTAAACCCAAAAATTTTTTTACCCCAAAATTTCCCATTTTTTTCCCAAAAAATTCCCATTTTTAAATACAAAAACTCACATTTTTAACCCAAAATTTTAATATTTTTCCCCCCAAAAATTCCCATTTTTTAATCCAAAAATTCCCATTTTTTACCCCAAAATTGCCATTTTTTAATCCCAAAATTCACATTTTTGACCCAAAATATTAATTGTTTTCCCCCAAAAAATTCACTTTTTTTTACCCCCAAAATTGCCTTTTTTTCCCCAAAAATTCCCATTTTTAAATCCAAAAATTCCCATTTTTTACCCCAAAAATTTTAATATTTTTCCCAAAATAATTTCACTTTTTTTAGCCCAAAAATTTCCATTTTTAATCCAAAAATTCCCATTTTTTTATCCCAAAAATTCCCAATTTTTACCCCAAAATTTCCCATTTTTTTCCCCCAAAAATTCCCATTTTTTACCCAAAAATTCCCATTTTTTAATCCAAAAATTCCCATTTTTTCCCCAAAAAAATTCCCATTTTTTAATCCAAAAATTCACATATTTAAATCCAAAGAGTCACTTTTTGGCCCCAAAAATTCCCGTTTTTTCCCCAAAAAATTCCCTTTTTTTATCCAAAAATTCCCATTTTTAAATCCAAAAATTCACTTTTTTAACCCAAAATTTTAATATTTTTTCCCCCCAAAAATTCACTTTTTTTAGCCCAAAATTCCCATTTTTAAATACAAAATTTCACATTTTAAAATACAAAAATTCACATTTTTAACCCAAAATTTTAATATTTTTTCCCCAAAAAATTCCCATTTTTTACCCCAAAAATTCCCATTTTTTTAATCCAAAAATTCACATTTTTAACACAAAATTTCCCATTTTTAACTCCAAAAATTCACTTTTTTCCCCTCAAAACCTCAAATTTTTAAATCCAAAAATTCCCATTTTTTACCCCAAAAATTCCCATTTTTACCCCAAAATTCCCATTTTTAATCCCAAAATTCCATTTTTGACCCAAAATTTTAATTGTTTTCCCCAAAAATTACTTTTTTTACCCCAAAAAATCCCATTATTTTAACACAAAAATTCCCATTTTTAACCCAAAAATTCCCATTTTTTCCTCCAAAAATCCCCATTTTCAATCCAAAAATTCACATTTTAACCCAAAATTTTAATATTTTTCCCCCCAAAAAATTCCCATTTTTTAATCCAAAATTCCCATTTTTAAATCCAAAAATCCCCATTTTTTCCCCAAAATTTCCCATTTTTAAATCCAAAAATTCCCATTTTTTACCCCAAAATTTCCCATTTTCCCCCACAATTCTCGTTTTTAATCCAGAAATTCCTTTTCTTTTTAACCCAAAAATTCACTTTTTACCCCAAAAATTCCCATTTTTAATTCAAAATTCCCTTTTTCCCTCTAAAAATTCCCATTTTACCCAAAAATTCCCATTTTTTTCTCTAAAAATTCCCATTTTTAACCCCAAAATTCCCTTTTTCCTCTAAATTTGATTTTTTTCCCCTTTCTCTCCCCGCAGCCGCCCGCCCGCCGATGACGTCACCGATGACGTCAGCCGTGCTGCACTTACGTCATCTGGCCGCCGCCCTGCATCGTCACGCTGGGGGCGCCGCGGATGGCACTGCTAGGGGGAGGGCGACCCCAGACCTGCTGCATGCTGACCCCAAACACCCAAAATTCCGATTTTTCACCCCAAAAAATGAAAAAATCCGGAGTTTTTAACCAAAATTCGATTTTCACCCCAAAATTCGCATTTTCACCCCAAAAATCCCAAAATTTTGATTTTCAACCCAAAAATGACAAAATTCGGATTTTTTAACCCAAAATTCCGATTTTTCACCCCAAAAATTGAAAAAATCGGATTTTCAGCTCAAAATTCGATTTTCACGCCAAAATTGAAAAAAAATCAGATTTTCTCAGCAAATTCGATTTTCACCCCAAAAGCCAGCAAAATTCGGATTTTCAACCCAAAATTCAATTTTACCCCAAAATGACAAAGTCGGATTTTTAACCCAAAATTCGATTTTTTACCAAAAATCCCAAAATTGAGTTTTCACCCCAAAAAATCCCAGAATTCGGATTTTTCAACCCAAAAATTACAAAATTCCGATTTTTCAACCCAAAATTCCGAT